>JAIFRP010004406.1:12572-38123 GCA_032403825.1 Odynerus spinipes
AAAAAAAAAAAAAAAATTAATACGATTACATAGAGAAGTTGTACTCGGCGTAAGTACTCGTAGATCCCCGAGCGAAAGGAGAAATTACTCGATAAGTCGATGAAGAAGTTTATGGACGCGCAAAGTAAATTTATCGATTTATTGCCTCTTAATCCGCATAAATTTGTTTCCGATTACGATCGGAAACCGGCGCCCGACCGGTTTCCACCGAGAGATTTCCGAGGCACGTGTCATAACTCCTGCTACACCGTGCGTGACCAAACTAATTTTATACATTTTCCAGCGCCGACAAAAAGATATCGATCGTTTACGATACACGAGCGGATCTAATTAAGTGTTACAATCGCAACGGACATTGCCCTAGAACATTTATACGGAACTGATTATTTTTGCTGCCTCGACTGGTAATTACAATTGCCGGGAAAAAAGTAATTTAATCGGTTAAAAAACCATTAATAATTATCCAAAATAATGTAAACAACGTGAATCGAACGGATTTAAGAAAGTGTAATCTACGAGAAAGATTTCCACTTTGACTCGAGAATCTTATCCCTCGCGAAGCACAGAAGCTATACTCGAAAGTCGCAAGATCGTCGCGATTTTCACACTAAAAAAGTAAAATTAGTCGCGTCGTTTCTCCGATAAGAGACCAGAAGGAGACACTTCACTGTTCCTCCGCGGTGCACGAAATCGAAGAAATTGGAGGGAAAAGTTGTCTTTGAATTTCTTGGCCGCTTCCTCTCTTCTGGAAAAAAATAACTCAATTTTCGAACCCCACTTACCTGTCGACTACGAAGGTAGAGAGGAGTGTTATGAACGAGCACCGACACCGGATTGACAACACACACGAGCTTTTATCATGGGCGGTCGGTTCGTCATTCTCTTATATAGTGCGACCCGCTGAAAGTTGCCTCCACCAGGTAAAGTCTGGATCCTCCGTCATGGTGTGGTGGGAGACTCTACGACCGTGCTCTCCTATCGCCGATGCACACGACTTTGATCCATGGATCCTGACAGAAAAACCGAACCAAATTAGTGCCTAGTTTGCGATCCAAAAATATAAGAAACGCGAGAACTCTTGCAAAGAAAATAATATCGATTACCGTATCGTCCCTTGTATGTTAATGAAGATCTCTTCTACGTAACGTGATCGAATAAATTTTCCATAGAATCGAAGATAAGTCGACTTCTACGATGTACGATCTTACATAAAATGTTTTTCCTTGAGTTTATATAAAATACCAAAAAAGAGTTATTCCTTTTTATCTTCGAGCAGATAACGTGACTGTAGAAAGTGTTCGCAGACTCCTTAAAATTGAATAATAGCGTCCATACTCATTGTATAAGATCGAATGATAAATTATTAGGAACAATAACGCCGAAGGAAGACAATTCGCGTTTCTTTTAAAAAATAAACTTCTTGTCCTTCGGTACAAGCGACAAGTTTTGTCGTAAGAAACGCTTAGCTCCAATCCCTTTCTTCTATCAGCCAGATGTATCGCCGGAACCATTCGATCGGCAACAAAAACGTAATAACGATCGTTTAAAATCGAAGGACGTGTGGCCGGCTCGACTCTGCATATATTTTCTTTTGTCGAAGAAAGTCCTGCTTTGTAGACCATAGACTGGAATACGCCCACGCGAGTGGTCAATAAGCTCTGACTCATAATGCCTTTAAACAATGGAATGGGTCCGGTCCAACATCCTATTATCTGTCGCAGCCTCGAAGAACACCATGATTCTGCGAATAATTGTAACATAATGGAATGAAATATATAATTCGAATCAATGCCTCTCACTTTATCTCGATCTTTTATTTCGTATTCTATTTATATACACCTTTTTGTAATACCTTTACTGAGATTTTATTTCCTGGTGTCATAATAAATTTTCTTTATTCCCAACGTTCTCTTGTACTTTTTCTTATCACCTCCTAAAAATGAAAGAACTTATTTAATTAAAGATTACTGATTAAAAGTCCCCCTATAACGATTAGAAATGCGGATAAGATGGAAGTTCGAAGGAAGAAGTTCGAAATGTTCGATAGATCGAATTACGATCGATCGTGAATCTTACGTCACCGATACATAACGCCCATAGATCGTCCAACATACGAGAACGAGATCGAGAGCCTTTCGTTCTTCTTTCATTCAACGTACGCGCGATATCGCGAAGAGACACTTCCGAGTGAAGTGCTTTTGAAATAAAAAGGATGTTCCGGCTTTCTAGCAGGTGCCAGACGAAAATTTCCTCTCAAGTAGGCCATCGCGAGTCAACTTTAGCCTTTTCGACGCGTCGTTCCAATTTTATTCACGTTCGTATCGCGCGTGATTTTAATCTCTACATACCGAGCATCGTACTTCGCGTTTTTCGATTTAAATGCATTTAACGTGAAAACGAACGAGCGTGGAGCTATACTTTTGTATTACATCGACTTCGTATCGCTCTCGCGTCGTAACGAAATTTAAGCCTCCGACTTGCCGGACTTCTCTCCCCGAGCGAACAAAATAGATACGCGACATAATCCGTCACGAACGCGTTTCGACATCGGTAAGGGACGTCAAAAATGAAATTCTAGCTCTGGGCAATGTGCTTCTGCTTTCAGAGTCAGTCCTTCTCAAGCGTGGTACATAATACGGCGTGCGTATATGAAATTTCTAAGTAAGGAACGTAAAAACGCTATTCGGAAGATTTACGATCAAATTTTCCCGCGAGACGCGCGACCTCTATTCATCTCTGCAACATTGACTTCGTTTTTGCCTCGATCAAATTAATTCGATCGGTATCGTCGTCCTATCTTTTTTATCGACGTTTCATCGACGCTCCCACGAGAAGAATTCATTGTATTCCCTAACGATGTGATTCGTAGCTTTTGAACGACGGTGAAAACAATGACCCCCGCGGTTTGAATCGAAAGAAAGTACGTGATCCGCTTCCATACGATTTCAATAAATTACGCGCTAAGCGGTGCGTTCGATTCGTCGAAGAGTAAAAAGGCGAGGGTGGGAAGATCCACAGTCTACTCTTCGATCTGGGTGAAGATCGAGGAAAAAAAGATGAGATCGAAAGTATCGTGTCGGATTCGTAATTATCTTTTCCGTTCGATTTACGGATCAGCGAATCGCGATTTCACACGTCGATAAACTCGCTATTTGAGTTTTCTAAACAGTTTCCTCGCTAAACCCACTGACATGGATTTTTTTACTTTTTTATACAGTATCCTAGTATTTCGCGACGTTATCTACGGAGACGATGGAGAAAACTTCGAGGAAAACGCTACGTCGGTAATTGGTTAATTAAGAGAAAACATACCGGAGTTCTTAAAGTCGAGTTTCAATTTCGTTTAATTTCATTACTCTTAATAGTGCATCTTATAAATACGCGTTAAAAGAAGTTTATTCGTTTTGAAAGTAAATCTAATTTCCATAACGTTAATCTTACCCCTCTTGTGCTCGTTTACCTCTCTTATGCATCGCGCCTAAGCGTAACAGGTCGACCTTGCAGCGGAGATCGGGTTGTCTAGTCCCTGCACACGAAGATGATACTTTTGGAACAATCGCGAATAATAGCTTACGAGAAAAATGAAGATACATACATATATAACCGATGAACGAGGGAGGGACGTTCGAAATTTCAAATCACGTTCGGCCATGTTTGTTTCATACTTCCCCCTATTATCGAATCAGATCGATCCCTGTTCTAACAAAAAGAGATGAAGGGGCGCTGCACTCGTAATATAAATCGATCGAGAGCATAGAATTCGAGAAAATTTCTTTTGTGACGTAATCTTGTGAAATCGATGATCGAGATCGTATAAATTTCGATGTAAATAATATTTCAACGAGAAAGTAGGTGATCGCGTAGGAACCGAACGGAACGGAACTCTTTTTGGCGGGAAGAAATTTGAACTCGTTCGTTTCACAGACTTTTCTCCGGGGGTCAGGGACTCTCGTTTCGATCATTTCCTCGAACTCGTTCACGTTTTAATTTCAATAAGAGGAGTGGTCCGCATAGAGAGAAACAAACATTCGGCTGCTCTGAACGCGTCTACGCGAACGCGAACGCGTAAGAAACACTTTCACCGACGATCGGCCTCGTAAGAGAAAGTTCGTACGCCCTCCGTTACGCCCCTGCGATACGCAAATCAAGCGTGAAGAGGAAAAGGCGAGGAAAAGGAAGATGGAAGGTGATCCTTTGATCTAGAACGAAAGAATACTATCCTCAAGGACGACCGAGCGATCCTTGGACCATCGTTCCGAAGGAATTTGAATAATTCACGTTCGCTCCGTCAGAATTTTTTCGGCTAATCGAAATCACATTGATTCTATAATTTCTTATTTTTACATCGTTGGATAATAACTTACACGGCTTCGTTGTTGCAGAATATAATGATCTTCAAAGAACTTCGCTGATCTTGCTTGCGAGACCTTCAAGGACGAATGCAGTTACTGCTCTTTCACGAGCACGTGACCTACCGGGTAATAGCTTCACCCCGCCATTTTTGAAACGCAATAATTACCCGTCAACATTGTTATTTGAAGTTTGGTAATTATCACCGTCGAGAATCTTTTCGTCCGCAATATTTTTAAGCGACGTCCTTGTTGCTAATTATGGAGTCGTACGTACGTAACGATTTAAGCTTTAAACAAAATTGCTTCGATTCGTAAAATCTGAATTTACGAAAGCGATACTATAAGTTTAACGATTTTTCTCGCCAAACTAGTTGCGCAAAAAAAGAAATAACATTTTCTGGTCGCTGCGTACTCTGTTAACAGATGCAAAACGTGTTAGTATTATATAATCGATATCGCATAATATGATTAAATAATTTCCGATTCTATCGATAGTTGGTGTTGTACATATAAATGTAGATATAGATTTACTAGTCTGTACTAGCTCGTAGTCTGGAAAGAGATCATTGCTCGTCGATCGCTACTCGTACATAACGTACGTACGTATCGCTGATGAATACGTATTAGTTCCTGCATTGATAAATATCTTTATATTCGTGATGCTTGAATGGCATATATACTTTCTATAGTATTAATTGTTGCTAACTTTAATTATATGTGAATTTACGATTCTTAATTCAAACGAATTGAAATAAATTTTATTACAATAAGTTAATAATGTTTTATTATAAGTTTGATTTGTTTAAACTTCGTGGTAGCAAAAACCGTGTCGTAACTGTATAGGACCATTCCTGGTATGTAGCGAAATAACTCACCACCGCCTATTTACGTTGCTGGTAACGGCAACGTAACTTTACAGGAAATATCTTACCAATCGTAAAAGGGAGAACACTTTCAGGAATTGCTGCGGAATTTCGATCATAGCGAACACTATTATTATGTTATTAACGTAATATTAACAATTTTAATATAAATGCATTTATGTTGCTGCAACGATTATAGAAATGTGAACACGAGTTCATATTAAATCAAGATACATATAAAGAGGTTTGCAACAACAAATGTGTATATAGACTTAAAGTAATCGTTTTACGCTCATCTCTATGTATTTTCTACAATAAATAAAACATATTTTAAGTATAAAAGATCATAGTGCAACTTAATTATATGATCACCTGTATGTACATCATTAATTATCTACATAATAATAAATACATACATATATGAGCAATAGTGTTCTTAGAAATATGACAAGTCGTGTATACATATTTATCACTGCTTATTATTGTTTAAACTTTATGTAACCGCTTCTATTATATATAAAAATTAATCACGTAATATAAGGATAGTCGAAAGAAAATAATAATTACGATGAAATATTTTTGTAATATCTTGAGTAATAGTAAATCTCAATGGATTTGTGTATGTACATTACTTAATATTCTTACTAAATTTTTATACAGTCATACAAAACATTGTGTTACATAGAAAAATATTATATATGTGCTTACTTATGCTTAAATCAATGAAAATTTGTATAATATAAAGTAAAACTTATTATAAATGTTTAACAAACTATAAAAATATAATTAACGGTTAATAAATAAAGCATTCGTTCTTGAATTTTTCAAAGAAAATAGAAAGTACTATTTTCACGAACGATAAACCACATTTTAAAATATAACGGAACAGTTATTATAAAAAGTTTATTTCATTAATTCTCTAGTGGTTTGAACGTTATTATTATCTATTACCATGTGGCAGTGTATTAAAACAGACACATCATAATAATTGTACAAATCCGAAAATTCATAATTTTGAATAACAATACCTAAATACTATTAAACATTTATAAGTTAATCGTTTACTGCTTTTGGTCACGTAGTTTCGGATACTTTTCTAGATCGACTCGCTTTCTTATGTTTAACTGTTTCCGGCGCACTATCATCTGAAATGGATGAATCTCTCAATGATTTTCTTCCACGTCCTACGTTTCTTTCCTCATTTTCCGAACCAATAGATTCTCTATTCGACCTTCTTCTCTGACGTTGTGGTACTTGAGTTTGTGGTTCCAATATTTCGCGTAAATATTTTCGTTTAGCTTCCCAGAACATTTCTTGTCTTTGTGCTATTTCTGGATATCTATATGAAGAATACGATAATAGAAATAGTTAAAAATAATGCATAGTAAGAATTATTATCTAGTTGCTAAAAATCATACCTTTCACAAAATTCCTTATTTGGTGGTACAAGCAATTGCCATCCTTTTTTTGGTTGGTGCGTTGCTAAATTTACGAATATTTCTCTAATTTCCTCTGAAGGAAGTTTGATGACAGTAGATATGGCTTTTCGATCGAGGAATTGTTGTTCAGTGAATGATAATAACTAGAACATATTTACTACATTAGATTTGGAAGATAATATATTACAAATCTTTTTGATAATTGCTTGCTATTATACTTACGACATAATCTCTAGCCCTACACATAAGTTCTGCAGGAATACCATTTTGGGACGATACGGTGTCCTTTAGATAGATAAGTTCACTATTTACAACCCAATTTCCTTGCACTAAAACAGCTACTTGTTGTAAATATTTTAGAATGGCTGCAGTATCGTGTTCTGACGATAAAAGTGACCTTAATTGTACGAACGATAGTACTCTTACTGTAAATAAAATTTTATTCAAATTATTATCAGACATCTATACAAAATTAAGATCTATGAAAATAAAGATATTATATACGATAAATGAAAATATGTTTTTATATACCATCCTTCATAAGAATCCTAACTTGGTCAAGAAGTGGTAGTGTCCTAATATAATTGAGCGATGAGATAGGATTTGTAGTACCAACTTTCATATATTGTTCTTCAGTGATTGGTGGTGCTAGCAGGTCTAAATATTGCTTATGTGTCAAATTTAATGTATTTATACTTTCATCCGTCGACGAACAGAACATTTCCAAACGTGTAAGCTATGGAAAAAGAAATAAACATCTTGTAAACATTAAGTAGCAGATATACTTATAACAAATAATCGATGATTATATTAACCTCTGCTTGTGTACTGTTAACTGGAGCATAATCTGTATTTATCCACTTTTCTTCTAAACTCTTTTTAGAAAAGTGTTGAAACGACTGCTCTTGCATCTTTTTTATAAAGTCTGGTGTTTGTCTATCAAAAGTTACATTTACTTGTTTAGGACCTTCATCTTCTTCCTCGATATCTACATAAACAGTATTTTATTAAATAAAATTTATTATTAACATATATTAAAAGAACAAATAAAAGTAATACACTCATATATACCTTCTCCTATGTTCTTAGCTTCTTCTCTAGCACGTTTATCACTTTTATCAAGATAATTAAATTGTGGCCTTAGTTGTATTATACCTTTTAATGGAGTGATATGTAACTCACCATCTTGGTAAATACCAGCTGCATAATTCGAGCATTCAGGTAACGCACGAGAAGAATATAAGACCGTCTTATCCATTACATCGCTAAAAATAATCGCTTATTCAAAGTCAAGAAGCAACTTCATGTGAATACCTTCATAAATCATTATCTAATTATAATACATAATGTATACTTCAATTATATTTTTTTTCATAATATTATCAACTATATAAATACCTATCGAATACTTTGTCATCGTCCTCTTGCTCGACTTTAGGATTACCATCCGTATTAATGGCAATTTGCCTTCCTTTCATTTTATCATAATTAATACTATGTGTATCAACAGCTACTTCTATCCTAACTTCTTGGTTTTCTGGCTTTATGGAAGTTTTTAAAAATGTGGCATTGTCATATCCATCTCGAGCTGGACGAATGGGATATTGGAAAATAAATAACTTATTGGCAAGATTTTGTGATAAAAATATTGGAATCTGAAATATGAAATATAATTAGAATATGAATTTAAATCTTTTTAATATATGTACTTTAAAAAGAAAACATGACCGCACGAACGATATCTTTGAATTACTTGTTGTTTGATTTATAATATAATTATCTTCATCATTTTCTTCGTCATATTTAATGCAAGTATTTTAGTACAAGATGTACAAATGATTATTTATTACATCAAGCTTCGAATTATATTATTACGAGCACGTAACCTTAATATATAACGTGTAATACGGCATGTAATAGATTTTTACGAAAAGGAAAAAGAAAGGAACTATTAAATTTACCTCTTTAACGACCGGGTCATTTTCACATTCCATTGTATTTATATTCGACATTTATATATATTTTTTATTTTTTACAGAAAATACGGAACTCTGCAAACACGTTGCAATACTAAACCGTAGACTTACACACGCGTTCACGTTTGAAGATCAGATGAGTACAAGATAAAAAAGTATCTACAGATAATAGGAGGAGGGCTCTTTAATCACTGTTACCAATTGCTCGACGATCGTGGTATGTGTCAATTTTACACACTTTCCGTGTGAATATCGCGGAAACTCTAAATTGGATACGCTTAATCTTTGATTGATTTCTTATGAATTGAACTTATAGAAGTTTAAGGTTTCGTTATCTTTCCTTTTTTTCCACCATGCGAAAAATGCAATTTTATACATCATAATAGGCAAAAAAGTAAATAAAGACGAAACAAATTATAACTTTGTCTTTGCTTACAATATAATAGAGTGCTAATAGTTCATAATACTACAATCAACGTATAATCGACGAATAAATGATAAACCTAATGTAATATAATTTTATTGTCACTGATTAGTGGATTAGTGCTACTTACTATTTGGCAAAATGACTTCAATGTTTGATCAGTATGAGCAAGCATCCCAGCGGTCCAAACAAGTAGTTCCTCCACCAATTCGAACAGATATTGTAAGTTGTATGTAATTAATGCACAAGTTAAATATTCTTATATTTATAACCAATATTTTTAGAGCACAGCAGGCTTCATTCAAATGAAATTACAAGATGACGGTCCAATATTTACAAAACAAAAGGTTAATTTTTCACCTTCCGATAAAATTATCCATCTAGTAGTCAGTAGTAATTTAATTATAATAGCTATGGCTAATAACATTCTTCTTCGTATCGATATGAAACATCCTGATAAAGTAGAAGGTATGATATATATAAAAATATCCATAATCGTATAACTTTATTTTTAATATATCTCAAAAACTATTTTTCATTCTAGAAATTGACATTTCAAAGTATGCGTTAAGCATGAAAATGTCAAATTTATTTTTGGACCCTCTAGGATATCATTTGTTAATAACATTAACTCCAAGACATGGAGATAATCCTCCGCCAGAGTTATTGTACTTGCATAGGAAAACAACAAAATTAAAACAAGTATGATAAAATAAAAACACATTATATTATTATATCTATAATTGTATATATAATATGACATTTTTATTAACTTGTGTATAGGCTGGAAAATTCAAGGGTCATGAAATTACTGCAGTTGGATGGAACTTTTCAAATACATCAGAAACAGTAACAGGACCTATTCTTTTGGGTACCTCAAAAGGTTTAATTTTTGAAACTGAAATTAGCCTAGATGGAGATAAAATATTCAATACAAGCTTGGAACAATATTGGCGGCAGGTATGGTTAAAAGAATTTTAAATTGAAATTATATCATCATTACCGCAGATTGACATAACAATACAGTGCATTTGCTTTCTTTATTTTGTAATTCATTATTTCCAAAGCTTCCTAACTATTTACCTCTTTATGGTGCTAAGGAGGTAGAAGGATTGGTAAGTTGGAAATATTTTAAGCATGTACACTGTGTATTCATTCATTAAAGTTAAAACAATTATATTTACCATTGCTAAATGGAAGAATAAATTATTTTAATAGTTATGAACTTTTATTTCTATAGGTATTTGATATAGGAAAGGGTAGTAAACCACCGATTACTGGTCTGGAATTTCACAAAATACCTAATTCTGATAGATACATGATTATTGTAACTACCATTATGCGTATTTATCAATATATTGGATCGGTACAGAACCCTGAAGAAAAGCCATTATTACAACAAGTATTTAATAAATATTTGAATGTACAAGGTAAGTAACATGCTTAAATTTCTTTTTGGTGTAATTAAAATTATTCGTACCAGTCACTCTTGATTGCAGAAAGTTTTATGGAAGTAATAAGTTCTTTATCCTACTCCAAATTACAATTTTATTATCCACCACTCGGCGGATTACCAAAGTCATTTGGTTGGTTAACTGAGACTGGTATATTGTATGCCAATGTAGGTACATGTTCTTACAATGTAATAGACTGTATAATTTAAAAAAATAGTAGAATATATATTCTCTGTTTTCTTCAAACTAGATTGATCCAACTGTGGACCCAAAAAGTGTATTAGTAAAACAACAAATGCTAACATGCCCTGAAACAAGTCTGATGGGAAGCAGCATGTCCGATACTAATACAGCACCACTTGCTTTTGTCTTAACAGAATTTCATGCTTTGTTACTTTATCCAGATCGTGTAAAGGGAATATCACTGTTAAATCAAGAACTTATTTTTGAAGATACTTATAACGACGTATGTATAATTAATGTTTGCATCATGGTGTGTGATATTAAATGTTATGTAGTATTTCAATAGTATATTTTAATACAGGCAGTTGGGAAGTTACTCAATATTGTAAAAGATCCGGTAAACCGTAGTATCTGGGCATACAGTGAAAGAGCAGTTTTCAAATATAGAGTAACTAAAGAAGACAGAAATGTTTGGCAGGTAAATTTCACTACATTGATAAATAATGATAGATAAACACTTTATAATAATAAAATTTGTATAGGTTTATGTAGAAAAAGGAGAATTTGAACTTGCTAAACAATATTGCAAAGATAATCCAGCATATATTGATCAAGTACTTGTGAAACAAGCTGATATGCTTTTTAAAAATAAGGAGTGAGTTATTATTAATGTTTTGCTGTATTTTTAGAAGCAGCCATGTAATAATGTAATTTTTTCTTTAGGTATGAAGAAAGTGCTTTAATATATGCAGACACTCATTCGTCTTTTGAAGAAATTTCCTTGAAATTTCTTCAAGAATGGCAGATAGAGGCTTTGAAAATATTTTTAAAAAAGGTAATAACAAATATCATTTTACTTTTTTCACATTTTTTAGTTATTATCCTAATAACTGGTCTTTCATTATGCTATAGAAACTTGATGGATTGAAACCTCATGACAACACGCAAATAACTATGATTGTTGTATGGGTAATTGAATTGTTTATGAATCAAATGGGTGAAATAAGAAGCAGTGACAATTCATACCTTCATAATCCAAAATACTTAGCACTGCAGAAACAGTTTTACAGTTTTATATCTCTAAGAAAAGTTGAGGTATATTTTCTGTTTCACATTTGTTAAAATATAAACTAATCTATTTGTGTCTATAAAAAAAGTTAATTTTTTTTTCTTTATTTTATCAGGAGTGTATAAAAATAAATCGTAGTACAATCTATGAACTAATGTCAAGTCATGGTGACAAAGATAATTTGATGCGTTTAACAATAATGCATAGTAATTATGAAGAAGTGATACGTCAACATTTGTATAAAAACCATTATTTAGAAGCTCTTGAAGTATTGAAAAGTCAAAATAACAAAGATTTATTTTATCAATTCTCCGGTACCTTACTTCAAGAATTGCCACGTCCTATGGTAACTGCTCTAATTTCACAAGGATCTTCATTAAAGCCATCAAAATTACTTCCAGCTTTGGTATCTTGTAACAGTGATGAAAAACATGTAAGACTTTGGAAACATCTAAATTATATTTTACAGCACTTAGAATGATATGCTATATAGTTCTTAATGTTTTCATTTATGCTGTAGGCTAAAGAAATCATCAGATATTTAGAATTTTGTGTATACAAACAAAGTTGCCAGGAACAAGCAATTCATAATTTTTTACTTTCATTATATGCTCGATATAAACAAGATGAAGTTATGCGTTATATTAGTTCACAAGGTACTTTTACAACATATAAATTATTTTTTTAATTCATTCAATTTTGTACTTAATAACATTTTCTTTAAGGTCAAGATATAAGTATGGTACATTATGACGTACATTATGCCTTAAGACTATGCCAAGAAGTTGGTTTAACAGAGGCATGTGTACAGTTATCAGCTTTACTTGGTTTGTGGGCAGCTGCAGTAGATTTGGCATTAACAATTAATGTTGATCTAGCTAAACAAATTGCAGCCATGCCATCTGATCATGATGATACTTTACGTAAAAAATTATGGTTAAAGATAGGTAATAAATGGTTTTTAATTTTTTATTGTGTTGTCTTGAATGAATATTTTTCATTTTTATTCTTTTTCAGCTGAACATGTAGTCCGTGAGAAAAATGATATACAACAAGCAATGGAATTTTTACAACAATGTGATTTAGTTAGAATAGAAGATATTTTGCCATTCTTTTCAGATTTTGTTACAATAGATCATTTCAAAGATGCTATTTGTAAATCCTTACAGGTATTAACTTGAATAAGTAGAATTATTATAATCATATGCTTACTCAATTATGTAAATTACTTTTTGTCTATTTTTGTTTAAATAGGACTATAATCGACATATTCAAGATCTAAAAGAGGAAATGGAAGAGGCAACAAAAGCAGCAGAAGTTATCAGAAAAGATATACAAGCTTTCAGAACTAGGTGTGTTTAATATTACAACACCTTCTAATAATATAAGAAAATGAGAAATAATTACTTAAAACATAGTTATACAACCATAATTATTTTTTTAGGTGTACTTTTGTACATGCGAAAGATAAGTGCAATTCTTGTGATGTCCAACTTTTATTAAGGCCTTTTTATGTATTTCCATGTGGGCATAGATTTCACAGTGATTGCCTTGTTGCTGCATTAACACCTATGCTATCAATGGATCAAAGAACAAAACTTGTTGATCTTCAACGTCAGCTTACGGCTATTTCAAATAGATCAGACGACACAACTTCAGTTGGTTCAGTATCTTTATCAATTAAAGATCAAATCAAAGCTGACATCGATGAGTTGGTAGCTTCAGAATGTTTATACTGTGGAGAGCTTATGATAGAGTAAGTTTTTTGTTGCAAAATTATCAACTATATACTGTTGTATCTCTTCATTGAGTTATTATATTGATATATTTCGGACATGTTATGTTTTAGATCAATAGATAAGCCATTTATAGAAGAGGAAGATTATGAAAGAGTAATGAGAGAATGGGCATAAATATCTTTAATCGATTTATCACAAATGTAAAATTGATATTCACCTTGTCTAGATACTATTATTTACTTATATATTACCTACATACGTAAATATTTGTAAAGCATTTTATTTTTATTTATACAAAGATATATTTATGAGAAAAGTGGTGAAACACTATGTTTTAAATCCGATTACACTTTACTTTGTATGCTGCATTTTTATTTCTGCCCAGGAATAAATTGTATAAATGTATAAAAATCTTTATACTTAGTGTAAGTATTATAATTTTGGACATCAAACATCAAAGAAAAAAAATCTTATATTGTTTTTGTTTACATGCTTATATAAAACAAATTTCAAATTTTGCACATCATTGATTGATCTTTAAACTACTTGTTAAAAGTTCTTCTGCCTTCTTATCACGCTTACTAACAGATCTATTTCCATAAATATAATAACGTAGGGGTTTATTCGACCACTCTGGACCACTGCTATCAATACCTATTCTTGCACACTTAACAATTTTAATTTCTTCTTTAAAAGAATCATCTTCTAGCCAAAGATTTTTCCATATGCACATTGAATATTTACTATGATTTTTGTGCAGTTGGAAAGACATGCACAGTTTCGAAGGCCCATTGCACAATTCATGCACTTTAAAGTTTTTACTAGTTCCTTTGGATGCACTTGATTTTTTTTTCAAAGTTCGCTGATTAGCCATGTGTTCAATGCCTTCTAAAGGATCAACGGCTCTTATCAACACGGCACAGCCATCACCTAAAATCTTACCAACATATTCTTTTTGGTAGAGTATCAAAAATACAGTCAACAGTTATATAGTATATGCATTATCTTCACATTCTAGACTATATTCGCTAACAGATGGACTTCCTAATATATAATAACGACATAGTTTAACAGGTTGTTCATCTGGTTCATGTTTAACATGTGCAGGTGGGACTGGTACAATAGTAGTAGACTTTACAAATGTGTCATGTTCGATCCATAAATTATTACAATCATAAATAGATTTTTGATTGAATTCATCTTCCTCAATAACAAACACGGTACAAACTTTAAATGAACTATTACAAAGATCGTCTGTTTTATATTGTTTTACGTTTTTTACAATTTCTTTTTCCTTTTTGTTTTCTTTAAGTTGCATATTTCCGAGCAATTCCATATACTCAAAACCAAGCAAAGGTTCCACAGCCTTGATCGATACATAAGTACCAAGTTCTAAATATTTATTGTAATTTATATATAACATAAAATTTATTGCTACGTCAAATTGTTTAAGCACATGTAAATTATCTGAACTGTTTTTTTGAAATAATAATGTATATTTATAAATATTAACTCACCTTGACTAGATATATTGAAGCAATAGTACATGCCATATGTCATATATACATAAATTGTGCCAGGTGGCATATACATTGGTATGTTACGAGATGTGACTTTATTTTCATAACTGTGTGAAGCTTTATCGATTTTACCTAAGTAACCCTCGGTTTCTACAATTCTACCTTTTAAAATTGTTCCATTTTCTAATCGCCGAACAAGTACTTTTCCTGTCATTATATAGAAATAAAATATATTTATAAAAAATATTCTTTCATAAAGCAATTTATATTTAAATTTATTACCTAGAAGATGCTGAGCAAGATGTTCGCAAGGTTTATCAAAAAATTCAAACGGAAGTCGCCTGGAACACATTTCTTTTTCCCATGGTGTAAGAGGTGGATCTTCTAACTGTTTTAATTCCTCTTTCATCATTTCTAGGTCCACTACCGCTCGTAGTTTGTCCCTTCCATCTGAACTTTGTATTTTAATGACTTCTTTCTTTCCTATAAATACTTTTTATAGACAGAGAAAAAGTAGAAGTATTTTAAATTTATATCTAATTACCTTCGGCCATATTTGCTTTATTCTCATCCAAAGATTTATTATTCTCATTTCGTAATACTTTCAAATTTATTTTAGACTTTTTAATTTGCTTATTCTTTTCTTCCAACACTTCAGTTGGATTCTAATAAGAGGTATATAAAATTATAAACGCTACTGATAATCATAAAAAAGTAACATGTTATGATTTCTATAAACTACCTGTTCCATTTTTGTAACCTTCGTTGTCTCGCAGGCTTCATTTTCATCATTACCGGTATTTTTATCTGTAGCACCCTTAATTCTTTTCATCGAGGTATCGTACGATGTGGAACAAAATGATCTACGTTCAACGATCCTTCCTTTTGTACCTTCTGTTGAAAATGAGTTCGGTTAAGGACGTAATTGTTTACATTGATTAAATATTATTTTTTTGCAGTCGGCACAAAAACACGTTTGAAGTTGGATAACGAAGATAAACGTCAAATATCAGTGCTACCACCATCACCATTTTAAAGCCTTAAGATAACGAGATAATTTTCTAAATATCTACAGCAATTATTTTACGTGTGTGGCTCTGTGGCGGTAATATTGAAGATGTTTGATACATCGTATAAACGTTTCGTTATTTTACAGTTCAACGTCATATAATATTTTTCTACTACATCGATACATCACGATAGAACTATACATACGATGCAAGATGTCATTTAACACGCTGTAATTAATTAAACGCTGTAGAATTCTATTAATCGGCGACATTTATTTGCAGTATCGCGCACTCGGTGATTCAAAATAGTTGCGGTACTTCCGTTAGGTTATAATCAAACTCTCAAGAACATAAGAAAAATGGTTGTCTATTTCAGATGTCTAAAAACAGTCCACTTTCGAGTTTTCATTGACATCGAGAGACAACTGGTAATTACATGAAATAAAAAAACAATTCTAGTTGATTTATACACTCCCAGCTGATTATTTCGATTGCATTTGTTGCAAAAGAGTGAAGTAAGAAGCTGCCGTATTGAAAACCTAGAAGAACATACGTGAGTGTTAGTAGATTTTATTTTTTATACAAAAAAAAAACAACAAGAATGTTAAATTAAATAAAAAAATTTTCTTCAAAAGGTGTAAATAAAAGATCGAGTTCGATTCTAAGGCTGTTTTTCATGATACAATAATACAAAAAAAATAACACACGTTGGTCAAGGTACGCATGGATAGATCTTTGAATATTGCCGTCGATACACAGCTGTACTCTTGCGCTCTGTTGATCACAAGACAGAGGTCCCTTCGGTAGCTCGTTGGTAAATTGTACCAAGGTATGTTGAAATATACCGAATCCGCTACTTTCATGCTCTCTTGAATAAGTAATTCGGCGGGCCAGCACCAGATCCAAAGTTGTACCATCATTGAGCTTAGATAAGAAATGAATTTTATTAAATCGATCCCTGTAGCACCGTAGGTCACGGCGTAACCACTCAAACAGATTTCTAATCCGCTCGTAAAAAATTGCATGAAGATTATGGGACTCAACAAATTGTTCGCTTCGTTAACTACACTGGAACATAAGTAATAAACATCGGATTTTAAAGAATTAGGTGATAACCTTGATAATATATTAAAAAATCATCAAAATCGGAGGGAGCTTCTTTTTAGTGAACATTTATCAAAAAATTTGCTTCCTCTTTCGTATATAATCTCCGTGTACACCTATGTAAATGTTATTTTTATAAATAACAGGGCTTATCCTTTTCTTACATTATCATTCGTCGATGATGCTCAATACTTTTCTGTATATCCCGTTTTAGCTTCCCGGGGAACGCATTGTCCTTTATCACGTTCTGACCGATATTCCTCCCAATATTGCGGAACCATGCTTGAATTAATTTGAATTGGCCGCATATATGTAGTATCAAGGTCATCATGGTGGAGTCCAAACCACTGATTCCGGTAGCACAGATAATCGATGCCACAATCTGGCATATAAAAGCGGTCTCAAAGATGAGAGAGTGCATAACCTTGGATCCGTACCTGATTTTAAAGTATTACCGTATTTATTTATATACGAGCGACGATAATAAAGATTTTCTCTTTTGCAGGCAATAAAAAGAGACGGACACAAAAATAGGATCTATCGATCGTAAAGGGTTCAAGGATTAAATGAGATTTTTATCATTACCAGACCTCGAAGGGCAGATGATAATTCGCATAAGTTCCGTTGTCCTTCGAACGACTCTCCCTAGTCGAGATTATCACGGCTGTGATCGTGAATGTGATAACGTTACCGAAACACGAAAGGTAGAAGCCTATTGTAAACATCCTCGCTTGGCCGGCAAAATCCTTGCAATATTTTCTAACGCTTGGATCGTTGGACGTGTCCCAACACTTTCTTATCTGGTCGTACAACTTCGACGATTTCTCTCTTCTCGCCAATAAGTAAATCATTTTGAATAAGAGTTGGCCGACCGTCGTCGATACACAACCTACGCCTAGTAAAGTAGGGAGTGCCCTTTGAAACGTTACTACTTTTCATTTCTCTTTGTCTTATCTAACGTATAACATTGATATACGCGTATCCCGAGATTATTTGAGCGAAGTTTGTTGAAGTATCGAGGAATGTACCTGTCAGTACCGCGAGATCTCCCCAATTCATTATTATCGCTAGAATCTCTGGCACGAAAATACTGGTGACAGCCGTCAATGCGAACAACACGCGAAAATAAACGAAGTACTTTTTCATTCTCGAACTCTTCTCTTCTATCGGCCATAGTCCAACGATACTGCACAAAATCTTATTGGGTAGTATATAATAATCGATCGTATCGCGTCCCAGCGTTCGCCTTTTCATCACGATTGCGACTACTTCTAATTTACGTTTGTTTCCTTCGCAGCAAGGTGCTCGTATCAAAATACGAAGGAAGCGTATCGATGATAGAAGACTCGCGTAATCGCTAGTGAAAGTCAAAAAAAGGATTGAGAAGAAAATGATAGGATCTTTGAGGTAGCGGACACGAACGAAGCGGTCTTTTGTATCTCCCCTATCAATCGGTCGGTTTGCAATATTAATGATTCCACTTTGTTCGATCACTCGTTTATCCCCTTCGTTCTCGTTATACGAGCCAATGTGGAGAGACACGGGTCGAAGTCCCGATACTGTCATCAGCCGTTCGGTTTGTGCTTTATTAATATGTAACAAAAGCTTCGGAAGGATAAAGGGAATAATGTATATTTTCTTTTTTCTCTTTTGCGATCGAATTATACTCGTGCTTTGTGCTGTGCTTCCTTGCATATTCGCGATAACATATCGTGACGAGAAGAGACGAGGATTTTCCATCGTATCGAAAGTAATTCGGGATTACTTGTTATAATATAGGTACGGAATCAGTATCAATAATAGCGTAATTTAAAGGTCAGAGAAAAATTCTAATTGATAACGTTTCAGATGGAAAACTTCGAGCGATAAGCGATCGTTCTGGTGCCGCACGACTAACGACGACTCTCGTTGGCCTACAAACCTGTCATACGGTGATTTCACGAGCGAAATTTACGTTCGACTTCTTTACGTTGATGGCGATAACCAGTGAGAACTGGATGTAATCAGGAGCCAAGAATCTCGTTATGGTTGGATCTGCTCTCCTGTTACTAGAGAAGTATCGAATAGGCTACTCTCGAAATGAAACGTGTGTAATTATAATCTTAAATATCATTATTGTAACATTTCTTACAATTATTATTATCGTTACAATTATTACCTATGGTTAGTGTTACGACAGTCTTAAGTTTTTAATTAGAATATCACAATTACGAACGTCCTAACTTCGGGATATGTATCTCTATAATACGTCGTTAGCTCATTGTCGAAATATTTTTACAGAATTTCAGGTCAGTTACGTTGAACGAAGCGCTTTGACGTTCCACTATCTTTTGACGGACTTTTGAATTTCAAGAAGACTCTTCCCCTTTGTTTCCGGTATAAAGTAGTAAACATAGGGGACGCAGGTCGCGACAATGAGACCGTACGACCAGAAAACGACTTTCTCTCCAGTTAGGTCAAGAAACGGTTGGAAAGTTCTTGTCGAGATGAAGGACAGTAATGCATTTCCGCATCCTAATAGGAGAGAGGCTAAAGTTTTCAAATCCGCTGGGAACATTTCTCCCAGGAGAGCACCGGGAACAGGAACAAGGCCGTAAGCTAAGAAAATATTGTAAGATAGCATCGAAGCGAGGGGTAGCCACTTCAGGATTTGCGAATCGATGCCGGTCGACAAGATGTGAAAGTGTAGGCCCAGTAATCCGAGAGCAATGGCTACACCGAGGCTCGATATCATTAAGAGGCATCTTCTACCAAATCTGTCTACTACCATGACCGCGCTAGCTCCTGCTATGATCGTTGCGAGTCCTAGGATCATCACGACCAGGCTAGGCGTTATTTCGACGCCCGACTTGATCACAATGATCTCGGCATATGCGTTAATGGTATTATATCCACTCGCGTAGACTAATACGTTCAGCCAGAACATGATAACGGCGTTCTTCAAGTTACCTGCAAACAAACGGGTCTGAAAATACTTCTAATTCTAATCAGGGTAATTGTTTTTATCTTTAGGAACTCCGAACTAGCGTCGTTCAACGTTCCATCCAAATACTTATCTAAATTCGTATTCTTAAAGAACATCCCTTTCGAGAATCAATCGATCGCATTTACATCGACTAACCTGGAAGCATAAATGCCTTAAGCTTCATCATAATACTGGTTTCAGCACCATCGACGAAATCCTGAAGCTCTCGCATTTCAGCCTTCACATCGGCTTCTCGTCGGAACCACTTCAAAGATGCCTCGGCTTTGTCGATATCTCCGTGGAGGACGTAATGGTACGGTGATTCGGGTATCAGAGAGACGAGGGCCATGAAGAGGATATTCGGTACGAGACTCACGTAAGCGAACATCTCCATGGACAGATAAGGACCCATCACGTTGCCCAAGAACATGCCCACGGATGCTACGTTTACGTTCAGGGATATCTGAAGGTGTGACCTCGGTTAAGATCTTCCTTTTTGAGAAAAATCTAAGCAGAGCCGACCTCGTCTCGAATCGAGGTGAAATTTACGAAACACGATCGATAGGTACTTATTCGAAAAATTACGAAATATGAGATCGGATTAATAATATCCAATTACTATAGTGCCGACGCATATGAATGTACAAGTAAATTCAGAGAGCAAGGAAAATCAATAACACAGAACGGTTTTATCTAGGTTGAACGAAGCTGTGACCCGATAAAAGCGAATGAAACGTTTTGCATGAATTAAATAGGAGTATAGAACATTACCAAAGAGCCACGTATTTTTGGATCGGCGATCTCTCCCAGGTACAAAGCGAGGGATAGCCAGACCATGCCCGATCCAATTCCGGAGCAGAATCTTGATACGTAGAGCCACATAACCGACGTAGCGCATATGCTGAATACCCAGCTCAAGGCCAATGGTAGACCACCGATGACAAGTTGTTTCTTTCGTCCGACATACTCTGAAGATCGTGTCGTGACACGCGCATTAGAGATATGTCATCCTGAGAACAAGATCACCACAACTCAGAACACCGTGATCGACTTGTCTCTCGCTCTCTCTTTCTCCCTTTCTTTCTTTCTTTCTTTCTTGTTTAAATCTACATTCCTTCCAAGCGGATGAACTCGATTTTAGATCGCTTTGTTTTACATACCGCTACTTTATCGTACGTTTCGACAATTGCTGAGTCGTGGCTGGCTTGTTCTTAGGTCGCGTATTGTTGTCACAGCGTCGTGTTCAAACGGTTGTACTCGTCGATCGGTCGCTCTGTTCGCGCGCTGGAATAGAGGATCGGTTGAGTCAACTGACTGAGTAAAACAATTACAATTATCTTCCGGTTCTTGTTTCTCCTCGTTGGTCCTCGCAATTCGAGAAACTTTCACGAATTTGGAGTGGGATTGGCGTTGACCGTCGTTAATTTGTCGGATTGATGTGCCAACGTTTCTAACTTTTTTATTTTTATCTATAACACGGGGTTGCCTCAACGAATCCTTTTTCCGGTTTCAGTGAATCTGACTTACCTTGAATCACCGCACCGATCACAGCTCCTATAAATCGACCAAGATTTAAAAGAGACGCTACCCAGGACGCTTCGCTATCCGTTAGTCTCAAAGGCACGTCCGCCGCAGTTGATGTCAATTGAGCCAAATACGGTGAGGTCCAGCCGTTTGCGAGGCCGCTCACGAGAGGAGCTAAACTGACTATTACGAATTTATGTAAGAGATTCGTTACAAACGGAGAATCCGTTTGATCCAAGTACATAAAAATATTTACCAGCAAAAGCGGCTAACCACTGTGGCCATACTGTTATATTTCGCCTCTCTTGTTTCTCAGGATCCTTCGAATCGGACATTCTTCGACCGTCGGTGCTCCTCGAATAGCGCAGGGTGGAAAAGCACGTGTTGCATCTGCCGTCAATGACTCCCGGACTGACCCCTACAGTCTTGAACGCGGATCTTTCACACGAGGAAGACGACAGGAGAAAAAGACACGGTACATTTGCTTTCCGATAAGGTGATGGCATATTTACAGTCGTCAAGGCACGATTTGATTATTCATGAACGTCTCGCGTGTTTGCATCTCAGATCGCGCGATCTACGAAACGCGTTATCTGAACGAATCTTCCACGATGTCGTAAGGTAGTTTAAACTTTGTCATCGTCTTTTTTGCGAGGGGAACTTTTGGAAAACATCAGAAGCGTAATCGTCGTCGCGCGAGTTCGTAAAGGTGATTGACAATTGTGGAAATTTATCGCGAAAACACGTCGGGTCTAATCGCCGATGTGACATCGAACGTGTTACGTTTAAGGTATCACGCTCATTTTCTCCTAATGACTTTATTACACCGATTAGAACGACGAGTGTTTATTTATTTGTGCTATCGCCCCATCGAATCGCTTTCGTCAATTTTCAGCTTAGGACGATAACCGATTCCGTCGATGGAAGTTCGTTCCGAAGTTATACGTCACCGCTTATATTTTTCTACGAGCTTTTCCGTCCAGATGATCTTCGTTTTTTTTTCTTTTATCATTTTCTGTCCGTTACTACTTACGTTGACACGTAATTCGTATAAAAATGTAACGCTAAAGCAAAAATATTTATCTTAGCTGGCAACGAAGCTAGACACTCGAGAAATTTAAATATATATACATATATACTTGAGATAATATGGCGAGATACGAGAATAAAATGAAGAAAGAGAAGGCTCCACCTCCGGAGTTACACGCTCGTGATCCGATGTCGGTCGTTGTGGAAAAGCTTGGCGATAGAAGCGCGCGAGTTCGCGGCGACTTGAGGTAAAGTAAATAGAAGAAATATTTCGTTAAGCGCCTCTAGAAAATTGTGTAACTCCTTGTTACTTTTTGTAAAAGAGAGTAGTTGCAAAGTTTCTTAAATCTACTTTTTCTTCTTAGCAAAGAAACTCTGAGAGAATTATTAATGTCTTCCATAATGCTCCTACCTACAGCTCAATCAGCGGTCTCGGCATCTTTTCTAAATATGCTGCGTGAGTTTAGTGATCATAATAAAAACAATTCCTATAATTGCTTTTATTGTTTTTCTTTGCCACAGGTCCTCAAAGTGGGGACATTAGCCCACGGCGACGATATGATACCGATGCCGATGCCGATACCGATACTGATGCTGATACAGATACCGATACCGATACTGATACCGATACCGATTCTGATCCCGATGCAATACACGATAAAAAACATAAGAAAGAGAAGAAAGAGAAGAAAGAAAAGAAAGAGAAGAAAGAGAAGAAAGATAAAAAAGAGAAGAAAGAGAAGAAAGAGAAAAAAGATAAGAAAGATAAAAAAGAAAAGGAAGCACTTCGAAAGCAGAGAAAAGCTAAAAAAGTAAATACATAAATGATAAACTAGGAATAAAAATGGATAATAGGAATACAACAAATGGTACACTATATTGCATAACTCTCGTGTATCTTTTCCAGAAGAAAACAGGCATGTCTAAGAGAATGTGGGACAGCGCAATGTGGGACGACGCAACGGCGTGGGATAAATATAGATGGGATCTCTATGATGAAGCAACCACCGATGAAGGAACGAAGGAAATAGAAGACGAGGAGGACGTCGAAGTAAAAACTTTACCGAGCTGTCCCAGCTCGCTCACGGAAGAATTGAACTTGTCCTACGATGGCAAATGGTTAAGAAGAAACATGAAGATTCCTTTGAGAATGGCGTTCAAAGAAATCGTTGCGAAGAAGCCCTACGATCCCGTAGGTTATTTAGGCTTTTGGTTATTAAATTACAAGAAATGTCAAGAGGATAGTAAACGACGTTCAGAGTTGGACGAAGAATTATGTCGGTTACGATGCTTGCTAAAGCAACCGGTATAAGATAGATTTATCATCATTAACATATATAGATTCGATAATTTCCGAAATTCTTACAAATAGAATTACATTTCAGACGCCTCAAGAAGAAACGATACAGGATCAAGGATTCGAAGGTGAAGAGGGCGAAGAAGGCAACGTTCGAGTGGATTGGAATTTCCAACGATATGTTAATAATGTGTAGTCAATGGTGACCTTTACTCATATCGATAGATTTGATAAAACTTTTAGGAAAAATATTCTTCGCGAAATAGTTTCTTTCATTCTTCATCTTTGTTCGTATCGATGCGACGATATAATCTAAAGTAGAAGATCCTTCTTTGAGAAAATCGACGTTCCCGTACGATCTCCGACTCTGTAATACTAGCGAACGGTCTCGCGGCGGACTATATCCTCGAGACTACTCCTAGCACGCTCAAGTAGTAGATGTATACTTCATCCGAGCTTGCCGGATTTCGGGGGAAGATGGCAGCGCGGTCGCGGAAGCTCAAGCTCGTTCGTTTCCGGCGCGAATCGAGCATCTTCGGCAACGCTTCGCGCTTCTCATGCGGGGGTGCGCTCAGTTCGAATCGCGCAGCCGCTCGTTCTATGTCGGTGGGCGCTTCATCGAAAAGCGTGAAAAAAGAGATATAAAAAAGAGAAGGCGGCAAGAAGAAGGTTAGAAAAAGGTTAAGAGCGGGAGTTGGAAAGGGTTCGAGTCGCGATCGCGTCGCGAGAGAGGATGAAGCTTCCTCGGAGGCGCGCGATCGCGGCACGGTTGGTGATAGAAAAATATACGAGATGGTGTACGCTCGGCCGCGTGTCGAATAAGAAAATACAGGAGGAGAGAAAGAGGAGCCAGGTAGTGGTGTAGTGATGTGGTAGTAGTGGGTAGGTGTCCTCTCTCGTTATTGACGCGAGGGTTGGCCGAAAGCGGCGGCCATATCGGTCGAGCGGTTCGCATCTTGATCGCCGGATGGCGCTGCTTCCGTTGTCGCTTCCGTCGTCGCGGTCCACCCTGCCTGCGCTGGAATGCCCTCGAGGAGGAGGAGGAGACTGTCAAGCCTTTCCAAGGGGCCCCGTTTTCGCGTCGCGATCAGGTGACTACCTCCTAGTCCGATTCCATATCCGGCTGCTTCGTTGTTTCCGCGATTTCCACGCGTCCCCGTTCTCGCGTATGGCACGAGTCGGACGTGCAAGTGTTCGAGGGTGAAAGGAAGAGGAACACTCACACGCATACAGTGCGCTAGGGAGGAAGAGGAAGAAGTGGGGGAGGATAGTGCGAAAAAGGGGTGACGGAAGAAGAGAAAAAGAGAGAGAGAAAGAGGGTGAGTGAGTGAGTGAGAGAGAAAGAGAAAGAAACGGGTGGTCCACTTTCAACACGGAAGAGAACCGAGGTACGAGAGAGAATGGTGCGGTGCGTCTTGTTGTGACCTCGAAACTCGCGGACTATTTTTTTGGACTCGAGCAACGCCCGTTTTCCGAGGTTGGAGGATCTTCGAGTTGATCGCTCGTGGAGAAAAAACGGAACGGAGATAAAGGAGCTATAGAAAACGAAAAGAGATAGAGAGAAGGATGGACAGAACGACACAGTGAGTGTGTATGAGAGAGA
>JAIFRP010004406.1:56994-67001 GCA_032403825.1 Odynerus spinipes
CCCCCCCCCCCTTTTCATTAGCTTTTGGCTTCCACGCGCGTGAATCACAGGGCAGCCAGGTACGTGATAACGACGATCGATAACGCCACGAACATGTTTTTTCATCATTTATGGTGGATCCACTCGATGTTTTTCTTTTTCACGTTTTATCATTTTGGACAACTCGAGATTCATCGATGTTAATAAATTGGATAATTCGTTCTCTTTTTTTTTCCCGTTTTGTTGGCATTCCATCGAGATCGTGACTGTTGAAAAACTTTCCCTCTTTAACGAACCCTTCAGTCCTTCGTATTCGAAGTAACTACAATTATTGGACACGTTAATTACATCAGCGTGTTGTTTTCACTCGCGACCTATCCCCTTCTGTGTTTTTTTTTTAATTTTGTTCAGAGAAGTGAATTTTGTCGAAAACGAAGGAAGAAACACTTTTTAGGGACGGTCTTTGTTGCATAGCCCCGCCGAAAAAGATTTTACGCGTCGACGAGATTAAAAGTGAAAGGCACTGTTGCGTCTTGTAGCTCGTTAAAAGAGCGCGCGTGGATGAACATATCGTATCGTGGATAAACAACGAACGGAGTTAATTAATGAATCGCTTGATCTTTCGGCGAACTTCGACGATTTTTTCCCCCTTTCTTTTTAATTGCCTCGTCTGGACTTTTCTCGTTTTGTTCACGGTTGCGAGAAGTGATTTTTGTTTTAGTTCGAAGTAATAAATGAAGTATATTTTGTTATACGGTTATGTTGTATACTTGGGTAATGTTCGTGACAATGAGTAAAGAAAATTAATAGCCAAAAGGAAACCACAAATTCGCATAATTCCATAAGTTTTTAACCTCGTCGAAATGGAAAGTAGGAGAAACAAAAGCGAGGCTTGGTACAGAACGAAAACGAAATATGTATTTGGTTACTTTAAACTTCTGCTGTTGGTAGTCCCTTCAGCCGAGAAATAGAGAGAGATAGACAGAGAGAGAGAGAGAGAGAGAGGAGGGGGGGAGACGGAGAGAAAGTAATGGAAACGTTACCTCGCTTGAGAAAGTTCATCTTAATTGTCGGAACTGCTGATTAATTATACGCTACCCTTCCGTCGACTATCGCGCAAAGTGGCCGACAAATTAGTCCGCGTCTCGATGGGGTTGCCAATATTTAAACTTGTCTTCGCGAAAGAGGAAGAGGAGAGGAAAGAAAATTCTTGCGGCGTACGTTTGAGATTCCTCAAGAATCTTATCCATCGTCTTCTATCTCCGAACGAATAATAATCAATTTTATCTCACGATCTCTCGCGACATAAAAAATCCCAAACTTTCTACTCGCGGTCTTGTCTTTTCGCAAGCATAAAGGAAATATGGGCTACCGAAGGAAACGACGTTCATTTTCAAGGACCGAGGCATCAATTCGCCGAGCGTAAAACGTGAAAACGCTCGAGGTTCCGTCTTCCCGCGTGCCCTCATTACCAGCCGGAATTCGCTTCCTTTTAGGGGGTGGAACCTTCATTTCAGAAAAGTAACGCAATTTCTTCCTCGACGAAACGCCTCTCGTCGTTCTTTTTATGTGCCTCACGTATAGGACCAAGCACGAGCTGCGTCCAACGGAACTCTCCCGTCTCTTTCTTTTTCCAAGTTATTCTTTTGCTTGCTGGCTCACGCTCGCAGCCTTCGAGGAGAAGGGGAAGGATGAAGAGAGCGAGAGGGGGTGAGATTGAGAGAGAGGGAAGAGACGCACGTAGGAGCCGACGGAACCGAAGTTTTATGACGCCGGTCTACGTCCATCGGGCTTGTGTACCAGCGGGGTTATACGATCTAACTTACGCCAGCGAGAAATTTCGTCCTCTTCGTCTTCCGGGGTTGAAATTAATTAATTTCACGCCACCACATCCCTCCTCCCCCTCATTCTCACTCTTGTCGACGAAACAGTAACGTTCTGCCTTATTTCCGCCCTCGACGGTATACTTCCGGCCAGAAATTCAACATCGTCGTTATCGAGAAAATTCGAAACGATTGTCGCGAGTGAAAATTTAACGATTCGAGCGAAGCAAACAATGAAAATTTTTGATAAGTGGGAACGCGAATGATATATAATATTATGTCCGTGGACGTTTTATCGTTGTTCTGATTTAAATACCTAATTAATTTTTCGACGAATGGCCAGATAAAGCGTAACAATGGGTACTTGTACAGATTTACTCGAATCTATCGAAATACGTGTGATTCAGGAGCTGATTCTCTTTACGATCGAAATAAGAACAATCTGTTCTTGTTCATTGCCAAAGAGAGCGCATTACGTGTCGATACCGGAACGAAGTTATGTTCTCAATAAATTGCACTGTAATTTACGAATAAAACGAGTCTCCCCCTGCCTGGCCTTCTTCAGACTTAATGTTCTTTCATCTGCAACGGGCGATTTAAATTGTCTGAGACCCATAGCAATAAAATTTCTCGTCTCGCTAAATTGCAGGAACGGTTCAGCCAGCTTCTCTTGATTTTCTCGAATCCGTAGTTCATCTCGGTGCACTTTAGCAGAGCTCGTTTTGTATGCGTGTGCGCTCGCGCACAAGAAAGGTAGAGAACGAGGGAGGAGATTCAAAGATGGAGGTCAAGAAAATTGCGGGTTTGTAAAACGAACGATCGATGATAAGGATTAACGAGAACGAGTTATCTACTCGTTGGCAAGAATCGCGTAATTTTATCGAAAAGAATATATTTGAACTTTTGTTTTGACTGTTTGTCGCTCCGGCGACACAATTCACGTGTCATCGAAGTTTTCACGGACGGCGGTGTAGAATTTATAAGGACAGTCGAGACTGTAGGAATCTTTGCTCGACTGCGGTCTAAATTCTGTAGTCAGGAGAACGGTGGAAGGCGGACACGAAATAGAGAACTTACGTCTCCGGGACTTCCTACGTTCTCTCTTTCTCTCTCATTCTCTCTCTCTCTCTCATTCTCTCTCTGTCTCTCTCTCTCTCTCTCTCTCTCGACGTTACTCCTTGACCGAACAAGCTCTCCCGGAATTTACATTCGACCTTTTCCAACCTATTCCCGAGTACCTCGAATTTCTCATTCCCTGTGCTACCTCACTACGCGGTACATGCTTTTAATTTTAAATTAACATTTAGATTTACATTAGGTTGTATCGAAGGAAGGCGAATGTGTAATTAAAATGTCTTCTTCGGGTAACCATAAACTATTTACATGTAACTACGTACATGCAGTATCGCCCAACGTCACCGTGTGCTTAAATTTTGTTCTCGATTAAACTCGAATTTGGCGTTATACTAATCAACCTCGACATAAACGGTAAATTACCCAACTCGAATTACACGACGAACAAGCGCAGCATCTTCTTTTGATCTCCCATCTCTCCGGTGTATTCTCCGGTCACGGTTACTTCGTAGCACGAAATATTCACGTGGCTTTCAGGGGGTTTTCACGAAGGGTTTATCGACCCGTCCGTGGGGAAAGCCGGATGTTTGCGCCTCGACCAAGGGATGGTGCGGCCGTGCGGAAGTGGCAAACGGGGTGGTGGTGGTGGTGGTGGTGCGCCGTGGAGTAAAGAGAAAGGGGAGGCTTGCTAGCAGCAACGAGTAACAGCAACGGTAGCGAACATGCTGCCTGGGATGGCAGCCTCGACCCTTATCTCGACTCCTGCACGGGGATTTTCTCCATTATACGTTTCTAACCGTGAACGTATAATCGCTGATGCTCGCACCTACCGCTTAGAACCATAGTAAACAGAATCATTTGTCAGACCGGTGGCCAGTAGTTGCGGGCCTTCCATCTTTAGACGTTTCCTGCTATCCCATTCCTTTCCTGAGAAGATTTTGCTCTTGTAAGAGAATTCAAGAGGAAGGAAAGAGGGATATATATATATATATATATAAGACTGAACCGGTAGAGAAAACGATATTCTTCGTCTTTCTCACTCTCTCTCCTCCTCTCTCGCACTCGACTCCCGGACCGGGAAATGTTGGAACAATGCTGAAACGCGAGAGATGAGACGCTGCTCTTGCCAAAACGCGCGCATTGTTGGGCCTTCGCGTGTGAAGGAGGCTTAACGCTTCAACCGCGAGAGCCAACAATGTATCATCATTGTTGTTGCTACGGGGTATTCGATACGCGTACCAAAATGCGCTCTCGTTCTTACGAGGATTTGGAGCATCGTGCTGTGGACTGAACGATACTGTTACTACAAATCGATCGACTCTCTTCTCTCTTTCTCTCTCTATCTATCTATCTACCTATCCATCTATCCATCCATCCATCTATCCATCTAGCCCTTCCTCTCATCGAACGTCTAGTCGATTTTCGAACAATCGGCTTACACGTGTAATCGAATCGAGTAACAAGAGGATTACTGTGTTCTCTTTTCACAAAAAAAAATATACATATACATATATGTTGTGGAAATCGAGGAAACTTACAACTTACCTCTAGTATATGTGCAGTGAACTCGCGACCGCTTCCGCGTTCATGACTAGTTAAACAAAGTATGGTGGAAATAGTCACATACACGTACACCCACACGTATAACACTCGTATTTCATTACACCGTACTCCGAGAGCGTGGAACTTTGAAAAAAGAAGGCCGAGGGACGATAGACGTGCTGGTCTGTAATTAAACCGCCTACCTTGTGAAATGTGTATACGACTCAAAGAATATCGATTTATTGTACGGTACAGAGAGTGAGAGAGAAACCGATCGCGGTATTTATTAAACAAGGCCATTGACGAGACCGATGGTCGGTTGGCTAGCTTCGTAAAGCCGAAGATTTTAATCGGTCAAGAGGGGGTGGAAGCGATCGGTTCCACCGATCCATCGGTAGGGCAACAAAAATCTTTGTAGCCACGAGATCACCGCTAAACGATATCTCTCCCTTGTTTCCATAAAATATTTCTTTTTTTATTATTACATCTCTGTATTCTATAACAAGGAACAAAAGACCCATAAAAATTCGTTCTTTCACCAAACGCCTCGAGAACATTTCCGCAGGACGAATGTGGAATTTTATTAAGACTGCAAAGTAGAAGAGTAGGTTCGAGAATTTCGTAAGAAAGTCGGATATCGAACTCTCATATTTTCCGAGTCGTAAGAGTGGTTCGACCTCGCGAGAGCAACTTTTCCTCTGGCTCCGCCTGTGACTTCTTCGGCCTGGTTGAATTCACGGTCCGTCATTTTTTGTCCTTCTCTTTCTATCCCTCTCTCTTATTCCTTCTCTTTCCTACAATTCGAAGAAAAGTTCTGGCTAGAGAGAAGGAGCGGTTGGGGGTGCAAGACGGGGGAAGAGGCAAGAATGGGGATCGAAAAGTTTCGAAAGTGGATCAGGCCGTATTCAGGAACTACTTGCAGCACTCGTCAAAATGTCGAGGTCGACAAAGGCGCCACGCCTCGAGCAACGGCTCGCCAGGGTCAGAGGTTATCCCGATGCTGTTCGGTAAGAGGGACGAGACGAGAGCGTAGCCGGCAAACCAGGATGGTTTTACAGAACCGTTCAGTCGAACGTAATTCCTATAAGCCGGCGTTGCATCTTCTCTCATCGCGTAATTCAACGTGTCGTCCTCCGCCGTCCACTCCTCTCGAGTAGTCTCCGCCTGTGCCGTAGATACATCGACGTCTCTATATTCGTTCGATAGAAACGATATTTTATTTTTCTCCGCGTTTTACTATTCCGTTCCAATCTTCGGCTAAGTCCTCGACCGAACTCCACGAGTTCGCGTTCGAGCTTTTGGCCACGAGCAAACCAAAACGATACGAACGATACTTTATTAATGAAGAACGACTAAAAGATTTACCCCGTGGTATCGTCGGGATTCAATTCCTCTTCCACCTTCTTAATCTCGGATATCTGAGATTCATCGATGTCCTTTTCGTCCGTCGTATCTTCTGCTATCGTCTTGAGCGTGTCTTCGTTCTCTATCATCGTTGAATGTGCTACTGGCGAACTAGATGTTTTTTTGTCGTTCGTAGCTTTTGGCGTTGTGCTAGCTGTTGGTGGGATTAATAATTTTTTTTTTAAGATAGCTCGTTCTTTTTTTCGGGCAGGGGATAATAGGGTTTGGCAATAGAGAATACTTACGGATGGTTCGCTTCGGTGACGAATCCGGAAATAATTTGTCAAATATTTCGTAGGGTTTGGTACTTGCCAGATCTTCGGATTCTGACATTAAAAGAGCCGTAGCCAAGACTTCCGGTTCTGGTTTTAGCTCGACGGTCTCGGACAAGCCGTATTCAGGCATTGATGGTATATCCGGAAGAGATTCTTTTAATTTGTCATCTCGAAAGTTGAATGTCCTTTCGATGCTGTCAGTTGAGTCACACTGGTTTTCTGTATATGTAACATTTATTTGTTCAATATTTTTACTTGAATCTTATGAAGAAAGAGCAAGCATTGTAGTATATTTTTTCTTTTTTATAATATGCCTATAAATAATATAAAAGATTCTACTACAAAAAATTAATATATTCTAATTCACCGTATAAATAATTTAACAAGTTCCGATTTATCTCTCATGCCCTATTAGCACTCCCACAATTACACATACATATATTTTCTATGTACCGAAGAGACGGGAAATATTTTTGAATAACTCCTGTTTTTGAAAATCAGTGTACAGGGGTATGCGAGAGCACGTGTTTACTTTTCTCTTGGGGAAAATATTTCATTTCGAGAAAGAACTTGGTCGTGATGGTGCTCTCAAAAGGAAGTTGCGTTTTATTACACGCAGCGGAGCGTTTCATGCTTTATAACCACGCAATACTTGCGTTTGTGTTTGAAGGGACGACTACGCGTGTAAAGGGATGCTGAAGGGTGACTTACGTTTTTCTTGCTCGGGGAACGTGTGCGCGCTGGATTCGCTTTTTATCCAGTCCACGTTTTCCTGGAGAAAATTAAATGAGCGTGTAAAATACTATGATTGGATGAAAATACACGTTTTTATATTTAGTTGTTGCAAAGAAAGTAATTAAAAAAAATCAACCGTCATTTTTGGCGTACAACATCCCATATAAGCTCCATACTCTTCCACCATTTGATCGTCCTCGTCGAACGCGTTAGAATAAATAATGGAACAGCGAGGATCATTGAATTCGTCCTCCACGTTATAAATTTGCGTCTTTTTCTTCGAACATTCCTTCTTTTTTGACGTTTTCCTCTTCCTGTCTCGGCAAGAGAACATAAAATGATCTAACGCTACCGTTGTTAGCAAAGACGGATGATCGGCTTACGCGTCCTTCGAAGTTGAGCATGGTTTAAAGTCCATTTCTCGTGGCTTTACGCGCTGAATTTCTCTTCGCGACTCCGCGCGCATACAGCAGGGTGCGCAACACTCGATACTTCTTTGATAACATTTCTCTTGCTTTACTTTTTTCCTAGCGTATTATAATCTTCATTACATTGCAAAAGACGTAAGTTTATAGGAAAATCGAAAGTATTCTTTTAGTTTACCGTGACTTGGATGAATCTTTTTCTTTCGATGAATAGTCATTTTCGAGATCGCACGTGAATTTTGGCTCGTACATATTTCTAATATACTCTCTTATGCTTTAAATTTATCTATATATTTTCTTTTGGTTTCATTTGTCCAAAATTTCACTTTGGTTATGTTGGATCGCTTAGAAGTTGGCTACATTGTGCCTTCCGATGTATGGTATTGTAAAATTATCGATTAACGCTTACAACGAATCGAGTCAGTTTTTCTTAACCTATAGAAATATATTTATATATAATTTCTAAAGGAATCACACTGAACTAAAAAAAAAAAATATCTACACGCGTTTTCATGTTCGCCATCGGATTGCTTATCAGCAGCATCTGGAAATTCCAAGTCACACGGACCGTTTCCGCTATTCTATTAGTTCGTTCTAATTCAAGGCGTGCACGGGGCCGGAAAAAGAAAAGTCCAAACAAAGCTTGAAATTCCAGGATCGTGCCGCTCTTTCTTGGGCCTCTCTTTTTCCCTCCCTTTATCCAACAACCCCTCGCCTCGTTCTCTCTCTCTCTCTATCGCATTCCATCTCTTTCTACGTATTCCTTCTTCCCTTCTCCAAATCCGATCAACCGCGTCAGCATTCCTATCGCGTATATCCACGTACACACGTGTGTATATACGCGTTATCGGCGAAGCACACATAGCCGGGATTCTGCAGGACAGTTTACTGATTTAAGAGCAAAAGAGACGGGGGAAGGGGGAGAAGCAAGGAAGGGCATTGAAAAGAATTCCGGCTGCGTCGGCTGCGTGCTCCTGAATTCTCAATGAATTCCATAAATTTTAACGAGCGAGTCTGCCCATTCCGTGGCCATTCGAATATCGTCCAAAGGAAAGAGAGAGAGAGAATGAGAGGAAAAGAGGGAGATAGAAGACGTTAAAAGCAAGGTTCTAAAGTAGATGCACGGGTAACAGGGTGGGCCTTCTCGGTGTGGAGGAGAAGTGAGTGGGATTGGGAGGTGGGATGGTAGTCGAGGGTTGGGGATAAGTTCGTAAGAGTGGACGAGGGTTGTTTAGCTACCGGGCGTCGTTAGACGCGATATTCCTTCCTCCATTAGGGAAATGAATTTCAACCCTCTCTCCTTCCGATTCCACCCTCTCTTCTTTCCTTCCTTCCTTCCGCCCTTCGTTCCTTCCTTCCATCCTCTTCCCCTCTCTCTCAGAAATACTCTTTCTTGGTATTTTCTTAGGCCGCAGCCAAGCGACAGGAGCAGCGGCAGCAGCAGCAGCAGCCGCCATGACGACTTTCAAGAGGAGTAAATTCACCTCCCTATCTCGAATCTTAATCTAAGCCGCCCCCTTCACCAAACTACTTCGTCGTCTGCTGTTCTCCTATCTCTTCTCGTCTCCTCTTACTCCAGCCAATTATTTTCTGTAATTAACAGGCTAGCATCCCGATGTTTCGAACGATTGTCTTTCGAGAGAGCGAGAGAAAGAGAGAAGGAGGAAGAGGGGGAGACAAACCAAGGTGATGGGGCTCGGTTGAGAGCTCGCGCGCTAGAATATCGATAAGTTGAGTCGAGGGGTGGGATTTAGAGTTTTTCTTACCGTCTTCCCTATTTTTTCCCTCCGAGTATATTTTTCTCCCTCGAGAATATTTTTCTTTTTACCATTTTTTTTAAATTTCCTTTTAGTATCATCAAGATTCCCATTTACTGATAATGCCGCTACTCGCTTTTTTTCATTAAATTTCTTCGTGATATTGGATACTTATTACTTGATCGAAGAAAGAGAGAGACAGAGAAAGAGAGTGTTTTTGTTAGCTACAATTTCAAGGCCCCTTAGCACTCGCGCTATTTTTCATCCGTGTCCGATAGAATGCGTGTTCCCCTAGAAAAGATCTATTTGTAAAAGAAACTTTACCTATTCGTCAGGTAACTTAGGTACACGTAAGATTCAAAGTTCTCGTTTAGCGTTGGATTTATATACTGCTACGAGAACTTTTGTTCAATCATATATATGTACCTATATATATGGCGTCTTCGCGTCGGTGAACGCATTCATCGTCGTTCCGTTTTCTCCTCCGGCAACATTAAGTAATATTAACAAGTAGGATGAATTCCCATGAATGATCGTTGCATTTATTTTATCGCTCGTTTCCACCTTTATTGCTTTCCCACCCTCTCCCACTCCCACTATCACGGCTTGAAAAATAAGGTAATTCTCCATGTTTACACGCGCGTATAAATCGGCGTATCTCGTCGGAGAAACGTAACGTTGTAATTTTTTATTCGTAAAATTCGATCGGGTTAACGAGATAAGGGATACGTTCCTACCTATCTTCTAACGCGAGTATATCATAAGGTAGATCATTTAGTAAACGAAATTTAACGAAGAAGACCACTTTAATATCGATCGATCGTGGAGCTTCGTTCGTACGTACCGTCCAAGGTCGAACTTGTTAGATGACTTCTTATACGAGACAGAAGGTTGCTCGAATGTGCCTTGAACGCGAAACTCTCCCTGATTGGGCCATTGTTTCATTCCTTTTTCTTCACACGGGATAGCTCGAAGCGTTCGAGTCATATCCTT
>JAIFRP010004406.1:87510-100461 GCA_032403825.1 Odynerus spinipes
AGGTAGCGGGGTGGGAGGTAGTTGAATGGCTCGTGGCGTGGCATGTCGCTTATTATACTTTCTTATTATTTATCGTCCCGTCATAAATAACAGCATCGTCGAGGATGCCATTGCGAGATCCTCCTTCTCCCTCTCTCACACAAAACGTCGAGAGATTTATGTTGGCTTCGAATTAGCGTCACTCACCGACGCCTTTTTTACGTCGGCCTTATTAATACGAGCGCGCTAGAGTGCGGTGACCTTAACGACTCGGGGAAGAAGAAAGTCTCGCTCTGCTATTGCTGGCAGCAGAAAAATGGATTTTTATTTCGGATTTTTCCGGAGTAGAAACGGAGCGAAATCGTCGAACGTTCGAAATTTTTCCCTTTTATCGAATATTATTCAATATCATACGAGATACGATATAATGTTTTTAATCAAATGTGAAACAATGTAATTAATACTTTACAGGAGATATAATATAATAATATCCGCGGGTAATACAATATTTATATAAAATATAAGATAATATTTTTCCGAAATTCTTGTCGGGGATCGTTTTCCGACATCCAATTAATTTTGAAGATTCTGAATAGCGCGATATAAACGAAGGTAAATCGATTTATCGATTCGAAGGGCAAACGAGCGATAAAACGGGATCGTAGCCGTGGCATTCTATTGAAAAATGCGTAAACTCGCTCGTAAGAGAAAAGGATAGGAAGGGTTAGCGGGGAAGGAGGTAAGGGCGTGAAGGATCTCGGCAAAATGACCGAGCTCGATGTGAAACGATCGTGAGATAGGTTTTCAAGAACGAGCTCGACAAGTTGTAAACTTCAATGACCATTCAAGTAGAATGCGTGTGTCCTCGGGATACGCTGTGTTTCCTTCGAAGACATCGTAGAACAAATTGGAACGAAACCACACGAAAATTTTCTCTACTTTCTGAGAGGAAGGAGATATGAAATTAATATCGCGGAAACCACGAAATTGTTGGAGGATTCGTTCTGCGACGTCACGAACTCAATGATACGCTTTGTAGAGAAAGAGAGAACGAGAGAGAGAGAGAGAGAGAGAGAGAGAGAGAGAGAGAGAGAGAGAAAGGGGGTGAGGATAGAAAGAGACAGGTAATTCCGTATAACCTTAATACGAGGAGAATCCTGCTCGACTCGGAAGAGAAAGAAAATAATTTTGTGTTAGTCTTTAAATCGGCCCAAACTCGCCGCTTCGAAGATCTCGAAACATTTCGTGCATCCTGCCCCCACCTCCCATTCCTCCTCCGCCTCGGAAAGACTCGCCTTTTATCCATCTTCTCTCTATCTCTTTCTCTCTCCTTTCGGTTAGATAAAAGTCTGGAATTTGAGGGAGATCAAAGGGGGTAAATCCTGACTCGCGGTGGAGCTCATAGAACGGGCGCGCGCACGAGCTCGCTCTCGTCCTCTTTATAGCTTCTTTTCCATCCGTAAGCCCCACCACCCTCCCCTCTCCGCACTTTACCACCCTCACTCGCGTGCCCTTCTATCTGCTTTTCTTCTCGAGTAGATCACAACTTTTTTCCGCTATAAGGAACTTCCAATACATTTCCAATAAACACGATTTCCAATACAAAGCTCATTTCCGCCTCTATCGTACCGGCAGTTTCGAGTTCTCGCTCGCACGCTCTTTCGCCTTTTCTCCCTCTCTCTTCGTTCTCTTTTTCACTCTCTTTTGCAGGACGCAAACCGGCTGCATGACGAGAGCTGAAAGGAAAATCTGCTCGACGTGACTTCGCAGCGATAAATCCGTTGAACGTGTTTCCGAACGCTTTTTCGCGAGCACGCCGGGCCTTTCCGCTTTTCCCCTGGAATTCGAAAAAACGGAAACAATCTTCCGGCCGTCACGTTACGTCACTGTCCAAGAATCGTTCGCGTAGACTTTCAATCATCGTCCCACCTATACCGCACGCCACTCGGTCTTCCGAGTCTCATATTTCATTCTCGCTCATCGCTAATAATACTGAACTGTTCGAAGCGGCCTGTTTAAAAGTTCTCTTTATTAATCTTTATTAATTGGAGCAATTTCAAGGTGAAATGCAGTTGAAAGAAAGAAAAAGAAAAGGAAACTACCATCCTTAGTTTATTTAAATCGTATTGAAATTTTTGATCCGTCGTGCGTCCTCGTAGATCCCCGAGCGCGAGGTGGTTGATATTAACAAAATAAACGGCGCGTAAAGCAAGCACCCTCCGGCATCTTTCCACGGGTAGATATGTATATACACGTTATAAGGGTTCAGGTTTGTTTAACGATCGCTGCGGAAGGAATTCATCGGTCCGTATTGAATTTACGTCCTTATCTTTCCGTGGGCCCCATGAAACAACGAGGACCTACCTACGAAGGGTACCAGTCTTACGAATAATATTTCACGAAGAAGAACGTACCTAAGCGAAACACGATCATTTTCCAGCTCGCTTTTGCACCATCTTCTCGAGAGCGTAGCCGAGTAATAGATGGAGAGTGGAGAAAGGGGTTTGATGCATTAACGCTTTCTTACAGCGAAATTTTAACGATCGCAGAGTCTCGTAAAATCGAAAAGCATAGTGTGGTTGAGATGGTGTGGTATGAAGTGTGGCCGCGGAGAGTCTAGCAGCTTGAAAGTGAGTATTTAAATGAATTTAGGCTGGCGAGTTGCCAGAGATTCGGTACTGTACCTACCTACGTCGAAAGATGCTCGCTCGTAAAAGATGTAAGTTGCTTCGTCGAATGAATCGATGACGTTCTCGTATCGAGAAATCGAAACGATCGCGGGGAAATTCAATTTCGTTCGTGTTTCTGTTTTCATTTTCAGATTCGATATTTTCCTATTTTTTCCTGAAATTCCTTAAATTTTATGTACATGTAATAACAATGAAAATCATCGTAATATTTAGACGATTTTAGTGTAAAAGAGATAGAGAAATTCTATACGATATAGGGAAACTATACTTCCGGTAAAATGCTTCGAGGAAAACCGCAAGAACGGTCGTGCGACGGTTTCAATATGGTAAAGATGAATGCGGTGTATTGACACACTATTAAACGCATCGTATTGGAAAGAAAAGTGTGCATACGATTTTCATCGCTGGCGAAAACGTTTTTTTGCGAGAATTCAATCTCTTTTTCTCTCTTCGTTCGTCTTACACTTTTAAAAATGCATAGTTTCGTTATTTATGACGGTGGAATGAAAAATGAGAGAGGAGTACTTACCTACTTGCTGTGTTTACTATTCTTGACATCGTTCGCGAAGGAAAACAGAATAAGATGATAAAGCTGTTACAAGGAAAATATCTTATAAGAATATTTTAGAAGAATATCTTATAACATGTTGCTCAATATTTTACAAAAATATTCCAAGAAAATATATTGGTATTATATTATAATATGTTTGTAACTTGTAGTAAATGCATTTTGTACAAAAATATTACAAATAAATATATCGAACCTACCAGTCATATTTGGATCCGTCTCTTGTTGACGCGTCGATCGTTGACTCGTACTACTGCCATTCTCATAATCAGTAGTACAAACGTACGTGTAACACAAACATATAATTATACGGACGGTCCGCAGCTACTTAGCTCTCATTCCGAGATACTTGAATTCCATTCGAAGTTCCTAGTAGTAAAATTCCATTAAAACTTTGCATCCTTACCTTTTAAAGAGCACTCGCTTCTTATACAAGAAAACTTTACGGTTCCCTCTCGCATCTTCAACGAACGTACGGTAGAAAAATTAATTACCACCGGTGATGGGTCGGTCAGAGAGCAGCGTCGTAGATGTCAAAATTTCGCTTTGAATTAGGTGTCGCGTAATAAATATTCACGCGTCGAGGTTACATAAATGTTTGTAATACAAAACTTGGTCGGAAACTTGCTTTCCTCGAGCGACTATTGTTCCGCGATAAAAACGAGAACGAAAATGAAATTAACTCTCCGGTGGTCTTGTCAATTTTACCGACGTAAGTGATTCCGTAGTAACCGGAAGAGTAAACCGTTATTGAAATTTACCTCTGTCAGTATTGTCTATCAAGTTTATTTTAAAGTTGATGTAAAATTAAATCAAAACAATTTCAGAAATACATGAAGTAATAGCTTTTGATTTTGTTAAAATTACTCGACGGAAACTCGTTACCGGAAATAATAACGTGTATTATTAATTAGTTATTTTTTATCTCACGATCAAAGTTGCTGTTAAATGAACGCTGCTTCAAACGAGTATTACAAGATTTATTATAATTTATGTACGATATCGTTGCGTTCTTTGATATTTACGAGACCGAGCTTTACATGTTTACACTTATTCTTTTCCCCTTCTTTCTCTTTCTCTCCCTCCCCTCTCTGCTAAATACAAAGGTAATTCGTCGAAATTTAGAATCCTACGAAAGGTTTGTGTTTCCACTTCGGAACGAGTTTACGAGCGTGCAAGCTTACACGTGTTTGCGAACGAGTAGAGACACGCGTCCACGAGCGAACACGAGTTAACGGAAATGCAGCGAACTAATCGCTCTGCGGTCAGAGATCAAAGGCCGAGTAAATTTTGGTATCGTCGCGTGTTCTCTAAATCGATCGACGAATTCAATCGCGTTTAGAATTTTGTTACCATAATCCTCGCGCATCGTTGCCTTCGTAATTAATTGCCATGCCATCGATCCAATTCCAAAGTATTTCCCATTGAAAGGAATATTGTCTTTTTATATAACGTAGTCCCCCACCCCACCCTCTACCACCGCTTCGTATGTACCACCTAACTTGTTAAAATAAAACGAAGTACTACTCGAGATATTTATACGTCGCTCGCATTTATCGTATTTTTATCGCGAGTGTAAGGGAGACAGAGAGAGAGAGAGAGAGAGAGAGAGAGAGAGAGAGAGAAGGCATTAAAACGTGCGATAAATTTTTCATTGCTTTTGGGAAAGCGAAGGTAGATAACGAAGGGTTATTTCTTTCCTCTTTTTACACTCCCTCATTAAGCTAATTGATAGCGTAACGCGCAGCGACACGAAGGATCGTATTTCGCGGTCGTTCGGAAAGATGCGAAAAGGACAAAGAGGAGGTAAGAAAAGAGAGAGATAGAGAGTCGAGGGCGGGTAGCGGCGGGGGGTGGTGGTAGAGACATGGATGAAAAAGGGAAATGGTGCAAAGACAAACTTCTCGGTGTAGGGACGCTTATCGCGTAGAGAGATACGTCGTTTACGTCGCGCGGACGAGCGGAAGCAGCGTCGTTTTCTTCTGGGGACGCCCGACTTACCGTCTTCTTCTTCTTCTCCTTCTTCTTCTTCTTCTCTACCTTAACATTGAGATAAATAGTTTTTGTTGTTCGACCCACTTTTTCCTGACGCACCTTCGCGAAGCCCCGCTAAAAGAGAGAGAGAGAGAGAGAGAGAGAGAGAGAGAGAGAGAGAGAGAGAGAGAGAGGAACGAGAAAGGTATACGTTCCTTCGTACGTTCGTACCCGCTCGAACGAGCGTAGATAGGAGAGAAGAAGTTTCTTCTTCTTCTTCTTCTTCTTCTTCTCCTCTGGCCGTCTCGCGCAATTTTCTATCTTCGAATGTTTCCATATTTTATACCGCAAATCGAGTTACCCGAACGGCATAACGCGTGTAGAATTCGTCTTACGAAAATGTCACTGTCTATTTTTTGAGACTGCAATATCACAAATTGTTTACGGAGATCCGCGAGCTCGGTAGAAAAAGATTAACGATTTTTTGTAAAGTCGGCACTTCTGTAAATTCCCTTACGTATAAGCTTCGATCGTATTTCGAGTTGGCTTTTAACGGATAAAACGTGAGAACGATTCTCGCGTTCCCACGATCCACTTTTCATCGTGGACGTAACGATTTAGCATTCGAAGGTCGTCCACGTAAGACGAATGGAAAAGAATGGAGGATAATATTCGCGAACGTCGCATCAACTTCGCCGGGGCCAGCGCCAGGGGCTTTTCTGGTATTTTTCACCGTTGCCTCGCTCGACTGGGCGAGAAATCTCGAAGAACGAATTCGTGCTCGTTTCATTGAGAAACGGATCTGACAAATGGCTTTGTCCGTCTGGTCGGTGAACGTCTCGCCGTGCTCCGCGTGAATGCGCGTGACACGTATCGCGTGTCTCGGCCTTTTGCTCGAGAATTCTGTGGGAGATAGAGGTCGGTAGTGACGAAGGACTCTTGAGACCTTCTTCGGTATGCGAGTCGGCATTAATTTTTTTTAAATCATTTTCATAATACCTACTAATAAATAAAATAGTAATAATAAACTTATATTTGTTACTCGTTGCAAGGATTTTTTTGTACTTGCAAAAAAGAGCTCTCGCAGAAAGTCGAAAAATCTCTCGATAACAGACGGCAAAATCGCGTTACTATCCGGTAATAACGTACGGTTCGAACACGAGCGTCGCTGGCTATAAAAATCGAAAGAAGAAGAAGGACCACCGGGAAATAGTTCAAGCGCTGCTACTACTACCGTGTATGGAACACGGTGGACTCGCTAATTGCAAAAAGTGCTTGCAGCAACGTCGTCCACGTTAGATTCTTCCTTTCGGAGAAAGAAGGCGAAAAGGGTACATTAAAGTCCAAACGTGTCTCGTTCGTTTTCCTTTTCGTTAGTTACCTAGTACAACGGCGAGCGTATAAAGTATTCGTACATTGTTTCAAACCGGCGAACTTTTCTCTTATGAATGTAAATAATATAAAGTGCCCGAAAATTTGTGAAGAGGTTTCGAAAGTTTAATGTATCGCATTTGAGTAGGCACGTCGAGTATTCGTAAAACATAACTAATGCTTGTTGCGATTAAATAAAAAAAACTTGTCATTGTTATTGCGGACTATGTTTTCTACGACTCATTGTAGCGAGTAAAAACTCTTTACGTTCACGTTTTAGTATCCAGTAGATTTTTGCGAGCAACATGACGAAAGAAAGAATACAAAACGAATCACATAATTCAATCGCTTTCTTACGTATGTAAAATGCTAATGGAATTTCTGAGATCTAACTTACCAACGCTTGGTAATATCTTCTATCCTTTCGCACTTTTTCCTCCCGCTGAATTACGCTACGGAATATCGTTTATTCATAAATGTAAGGTTAAATTTCGTGCGGTGTGCCAATAACTTTTGGGAACGGGGAAAGAGTGCTATCGATTGCCGGACGATATTATACGATCTGCCAGAAGTTAAAGTATCGTACGCGTCTTCCTGCCTATTCCATTTTACTTCCGCTCTCTTATTCTCCCTCTCCCTCTCTCTCTTTCTCGTATTTTCTCTCTCTCTCTCTCTTTCTCTCAGATTCGTTCACTCATTCGCACAGCGCCAGCTGCGTTTTATCTTTACGACACTCGAAATACGCGCCATTTCCAGCTCCTACGTACTTTTTTCCCTTTCCCCGGTCCTTTTCCATCGCTGGGCGACGCATTGCAGTGCACAAAAATGTCTCTTCTCTCGTATCGGCGATATTGCCTCGCGCTGCGGTACGATCCTTCCAATTTACGTCTCCGATTCGATACCGGACGAGGTAGAGACAAAGAGCGGGATAAAAAAAAAGGGAGAGAAAGATATTTGGATAAAGCCTGGGACGGTGATTTCGTTCGGTTAATATCGACTTACGTAGCTACGTTTTCATATTTTTATCGCATAAAAGCGATCATTTTTCACCGGTTGCGTACAAGTGAGACAGCTGATCGAATCCTTTCGTAAGAATCCTTTATAAAGTAGGGCTAATGCTTTATTTAGAAAGAGAAAGTATAGCTCGATCGATAAAATCGTTTCGTGTGTCGCAGTATTTCGGCATGGAAGTTACGCTGCGGTTATGTACGGTCACACGCGTCACTCGTTCGGACACGTTCGGCAATAGCGAAACTCGAACGAACCAACGAGGGTGGCTTCCAATTAATTTGCAGTCGATTATATGAGTCGGGTTTTAACGTGACGTAACAAGCTATCCGTAGCTGTCCTAGAGGCAACGCGTATCGTATTTTATCGTTATGATCGTTCGTTTATCGTTCGCGAGACGACTCGTGTGGAAATATGATAGATTCGCGGGTGTGAGTCGAAAACGCGCAAAATACACGATTCACGCGCGTCAAAATCGACTATCATTGGCGCGTGTCACGGAAACGGAGTTTTAATGACGCAAGACTAAAGGATTTAGGATTGATCGGCCTTAATTTCACGGACGACCGTGTTAAGTCCGTAACGCGTATGTGGCACGTATTAAAACGCGTGCCACTTCGTCGCCATTAGCCTTTTAATCTTATGCAAATATAAGGATCAAATTAGGATGAGACAAGCATTATAGCAAATTAAACTGAATTACCCGGCGTACGTTTCTGTTATTACAGCACACACATACACATACACGCACAGGGCATAATGTAATATCAGGCATGTTGGTAGAATGGATTATATTCGACCAACCGACGAATCTACTTTGCATATCCATTAACATCAAAAATTTCTTCGTCGCTTGTCACCTTTAATGACTCGTTATTTCGCTACTCGCGTGCTTCTACGATGTTAGATAACGTAGGTTGGACGAAGCGAAGGTTCCGTTCACAAAAAGGTACATACTATACGCGAGTTGTTACGGATGACGTGTACGAAAAATGTAGAAGACGTAAAGTTAACGATTTCTTCAGATGTCCTGACAACGGGCCCCGGGCCACCAGGATGCCGACAGACGACGACTATGGCCGAAGAGAACGTCACCTGTTGCACCAGCACCCGATCGCCCAGTACGGGCCCTCGTCATCCCCGGTTCCAGGCCCCAACAGTGGTAGTTCCGGGAGTGTCGGGACACAAATCGTTGCCGGTAACTCAGTGGACTGCTACAAGCAGCAGCAGCAGCAGCATCAACAACAGCAGCAGCAGCAGCAGCAGCTTCAGCAACAACAGCAGTTGCAACAACAACAGCAGCAGCAGCTGCAACAGCAGTCCGAGTCGCGATCCACGCCGAGCATCTCCGGCTCGTCAAACCAAGATCGCTATCAAACCGATCAACAAGTTCAAAGCAACGATCACAGCGAGTATGGAGTTCGCGAGAGAGTCTCGACGATCGATCGACATGACAAGTCAACGGACAAGCCTTCGATCGAGGATTACGGCAAATCCAACGTTGAGACTCGATCGGTTCAGTCGAGCTGCGAGCGATTCGGACATTACCAAAATCAGGAGAGATTCGGTCAGTCCGGCCTCCAGGCTCATCACCAGTATAACGGAAGACAAAGCACGTCCGGCCAATCCTTGTCGCAGAGCGTCCTTATCGACCGATTCGCTCGATTCACTGACCTCAGCAACTTGCATGCCGAGCAAAGATTGCCTTTACCGTCAGGAGATCGATTTCAGGTAAATGATGCGATATTAAAATAAGCTTAACCGTTTTGCAGTTCAATTAGATTTCTTCAACTAGCCTATGTCCTCTTTGACTTTATAATGAAAAGTAGCCTCATTGCATAAATATCATAAATGATACTCAAAATTGTGAAAAAGTTAATTCCCCGTGTGTAGGATACTCGTTTTTCTTAATGTTTCTTGTTTAATTTCGTTAAGTCGCACGTAACGTAGAAATAATGATATGTGTAGGTCGGCAGCAACAACGAGTTGCGTTTCCATCACGTCACCAACGATACCGGACTCTCGTCGACGAGCAACGAGTACGCGAACGCCAACGTCCTCGTATCTTCCTGCACGTCGAGCTCCTTCTCGTCGGAGACCTTTCCGTCGCCACCCTCACCGGCACCAGCCAACGATCGGTTCGTGCCGCCACCGCCTCTTTCGCCCAGTCCAAGCGAGAAGTATGCCTCGTCCCAAAGCTTGGCTGGTTATCCTCCTGCTGATCGGATTCTGCCCCCCGGTTCTCCGGGCGCCAGATATGGCGGTGGAACCGCACCAGCCTCGCCTATGCCAGCGAAGGACCGATTCTCTTCGGCCAGCGAGCGATTGTTGGCCAATCAACAGTCGAGCGTCGCGACAAGCGTGCACGATGGCAACAGCGGCGGTAGCAAGGATCAGCAACGATACTCTGGAAGCGGGGGAGATCGTCTCCTGTCGGGATCGTCGCCCGTGCTGGGAGCCCTTCAGACCAATCTACAAATCGACCGAAACGTCGTCGGCAGCTACGGATCCGGGAAAGATTCGCCAGCCACGCGATACGGCGCCATCTCGACGGACAGGCTTCTCTCGGCCTCGCCGATTCACGCCCCGGTCCCAGAGAGATTCGCTGGGAAGTCGACCGACAGATACGGCCACGGCGAGTCGCCGATCCACGAACGTTATCACCGGCAGGAAACGCCTGGCTCGGGCCTGCACCACGATCGTTACTCCTCGATCGCGACGAGCAACGAGAGATTCTTCTCGGTTCCCTCGTCGAGCTCAGAAAGCACGCATCAAAGATATCCCGCTACGGAGAGATCTCTTCAGGTATCCAGCGGAGATCAGAACAGACGTATCTACACGGACAGAGCGGTCGAAGCCGTCTGTCAAAAGTATTCCGACAGATCGAACGCTTCGAGCCAGGCTACCGCTACGGAATACGCTAGATACTCGGCCTTTCAGGACATCCGATTTAACGAGCTCACTCTCCAGAGATCCTGCGGCCAGCCCCGAGGGAACGAGAGATTCTCCGTCGGTGGAGTCTCTTATCTCGCAGCCTCGTCGCCGGGACACGAGGCAACGCACGGTAGAGCGTCGAACGGCGTCGAAACGTCGTCGTCCAGGTACGTCGTCTCAGATTCGAACAGCGGCGAACGCCTCATGGCCGCGACGTCGTCTTCACCGTCGTCGTCTGCGGAAGCTGGCGTGCGCTATCATTCGCCGTACGCGAATGGCAATGGCATGCAGTCGTCGACGACGACGAGCAGCGATCGCTTCTCCTCGATTTCACCGACACCAGAGTGCCCGTCAGCATCGGTACTCCGAGCAGCAGCGGCGGCGGCTGCTGCTGCTGGTGGACCAGGTGGGAGCTATCAAACAGCGCCGAAGAACGGAGATAAGTTCCTCCAGGTGTCGAAGTCGGTACAGAGCTACGCTAACGACAGATACTCGCTCGGGAGCGAGCACCAGTTTGACAGACCGGTTCAAGACCGCTACGACAGGTTTCCGGGGCCAGGAGGAGGGTCAAACGATCGATTCGCATCGTCTACTGCCACTCCTGACCGCTTTCACGCTTCTGCTGATCGATACTCTCCGGCACGTAGCGTCGCGGACAAGTACCTGTCTCTTCCGAAACCAAAAGATAGGTTCACCGGTAGGATAGCGCCGATCTCTAGTTGCGCCACTTCTTCCGGGGTTCCTACGTCGACCGATAGGCCCTACGGATCGTCGAGTACAGGCAGCTACGTTCCGCCGACGGCTCACACTCCGGTCGAAAGGTATGTATCTCCTCTAATTCTCCCCTCTATTTCGTGATTCTCTTCTCATAAAATAATATTGCTCTCAACGAAAGAAAATCGCTCCAGTAGACGTGTCACAAATTACATATTTATTAAAGAAAAATATACGTTTCGTTAGGTATGTACCGCAACCACCTCCGGAGGTCCTCTATCCGGACAGGTACGTGGATAGGTACGTGCCACCCGTCGCCCACACTCCGACGGATCGTTACGTGCCCACCAACGACCCCGGTGATCCGTATATGAGAAGAGATCTGGGCTTCCATCATCATTACCGGCTACCACCACCGGCCGGATATCCGTACCACCAGGCGCACTTCCGGTTCCGCGGTTTTGCCTACGCGTCACCGGTCCGCTTAGGTGGAAGTCCAGGCTCCAGTAGCTCGAGCAGTTCAGCGACATCGAATCAAAGGGACGCTAGCGGCTACTCGACGTCTCCGTTGCTTCGGCCGAAGCTACGCGCTTCGACGGTCGAATTCACGACGAATTCCGGTGGCATCGTAGCGCGTCACGTCTGCGCCAATCCGCCATCCTGCTGTAACGAGGCCACCACCAACGCTAACGGACAGCGGCCATGCTGTCAACCTATCAGGAGATCTTTGCCACCCGGCGCGCTGCCGTCGATACCGGCACAGTCCACGCATTCCTCTTGGTGAGTCCTTCTTTACTTTTATTTAATCTCACTTTCGTTTTTTCCTTTGGCAGCGTGTGGTATAACGCTGCTATAGAAAACCCATCTTACAAAATATATGTATTTGATATGACGTAAGATGGTGAAGGATGTTTGTATAAGAACATCGGGGTATCGTTAATCCCGACAAGTAACGGCGAAATTAGGAAGATTAATAAAAAGGATCGTTCTCCAAAAAGGTTGGAAGAGAAGACGGAGATGTAGAACGGGTGAAAGCTCCTGCATATGTCGAGAGCTTGCGCGTGTAATCGAGGATTAAGAAAAGAAGGAAGAGGAGCGGAGAGAGAGAAAGAGAGAGAAAGCGTAATGTACGCGCGTAGCCGTAATCAGGCGCCTTTATAATAAAGCTCACGAATTAGAATGGAAGAGCCCCCTTAATCGGGGGATAAATGTTATTTATGGCTCTCAGAGGCGAACTATCCGCCTCCAGGGATTATAGTTTAGCATTCGAGATTCCTCATATCGCGTGACCCGCTTTAGTTTCTCTCGTCGATCTATCTCCCTCTTTCTCTATCTATCTATCTCACTCTCTCTCTCTCTCTCTCTCTCTCTCTATTTCTGTTTCTCTCCTCGCACTCCTCCTCTTTTTCCAAACTTCGCCGTTCGAAAGTGGTAGAGATAACGTGATTCCCGATCGAGAGGCTTTCAAGCTGAGGAAAATCGTGGGCGTCGAATCGTGCCGCTCTCGTTACATCGGCTTACTTGCGAGGGCACGAATTTCATTTAATAGTCAGCAATTAGCGTGCTGAGGAGCTGTCTAAACACGAGTTTTGGAATTTAGGGCATGTCCACATTTAGCAGTCTCGTACTGCAAGCGCGCTTGGAAGGTCGCTACTTTTGTCACAGCAATCAGGTTAATGGAGTATCGTGGCCCATTTTATTTTGTCTCTCTCT
>JAIFRP010004406.1:152462-163287 GCA_032403825.1 Odynerus spinipes
AAAAAAAAATTATAAAAAAGAACCGAACGATAAAATATCGCGTAGCTCTTCCCCATGATTCTCGAAAGTAACGATCGGTCGAGTTCCGAAAAGAAATTCACTACTAAAATGAAAGCCCCGTCCTCCTTCGGAAGTGCTTTACTTACCGAGACGCGCGTTGCGATTGGCGGAAGGGTTCTAAGAGAAAGCCGATGAAAGAATGCCCTGGCACGAAACTACCGGGTCATGAATAGATGAGAGGAAGATAGAATTGAAAAGTTTGGTGACCCAAGAACCATACATGGTGTCCATAAATTCCCGCTTTCGGCTATTCCGTTTTTTGAGCGTTAGGAACATCGACTCGCGCGCGCGTATGTGCTGAAAGATGTTTGTTAGTCGAAAGGAGGGGATACGCGATCTTGTCGCGAGCTTTGTTTTGGACACGAAGGGTTGAAATAATTTCCGATAAGAGTAACTCGAGCCGAGTTTCGATTAATGAGCGTGAGAAAGGATGACGACGACGAGACTCACAGCCATCGCGATCAAAGCTCTCTTCAGTGACAAGATTCCGACGGTCGTCTTGCCCGTCGTGAAAATGGAACGAAAGCAACTTTTTAAGACGACCCAGTAGAAAACTAGAGCGGAAAATACCTCGGTGTCTCCGAGGATGACGATATAATTATTCCTCTCGCATATTACGATGCACCCCGCGCGGATCGATATTCTATTCCTAAACTTCAGCCGTATGTATTCTTGCCTCTCATTCGAAAGTGGGTCAGACCGTAAGAGCCCGCGCTCGCGCTCTTATTACTACTCAAGGGCCGTGTCGAACGAGTTTATCGCTCGAAACTTATCTTACTCTCTAAACCCACCGGCGTATTTACCTACGCTGTTTTTCCCCGAATTCCTGCCGATGTATCCGCCTCTCTCCTTTCTCCGGCTTCTCTTCATCATCATCTTCTTCTTCTTCTCCTATATGGTCTGGCCCATTGTTATGTTTCACCTGGCAGCCAAAAAACCGTACGAACGTTTATGATCGCCTGTGTAATAATCTTGATGACATTCAACGTTGTACGATGATAACAAAAGACTGTTCGTGTTCGTGCCGTCCAACATTTGTTTATACAAAAAAAAAACAATTTTACCGAGATAAAATTTCAAACGACGAACTGGAAATAAGAAAAATAAAATTGACATTTTTCAGGCAACCATCGCCGAGTTCCGGCACGACGGTAACATCGACGATTTCATCGAGCGGCGGCGAGGGAGATGGCAATCAGGTGATCGGCATGTACGCGGTGGGAACGAGCGTCCCAACGTCGACGGAAACGTCAACGGTGACGCCAGTGACGACGGCGTCCTCGTCGATCCAGATGACCGGAAATACCGCGATCGGTACTCATCCAGCCGCGAATATCACCAGGAGTATCTCCGCTCCGACGCCTCCGAGGCCGCACGTTCAACTCACGACCTCGGCGAGCGTTTCCGCCGGAAGCTCGCAAAGGCCACGGTTGAGGAGGAATATGAGCCGGACCGAAGCCATTCGAAAGTGAGTCCTCGAAAAAAATGTTCAAACGAATCGATCAAAGGATTAAATATTTTTAATCAAGACTCTGGTTAAATGTGGCGATTAGAAAAAATAAAAAGAGGAGAGATATTTCCAAGAAATTTTCCTTACGGCTACTAATCTTTCTCCTTTCTTTCGCGCACAATAGTTACATCAAACGCGAGACCGCACAATTCTTTGGGGTCGACGAGGAATCGGAAGTCATGGAAAAGCAGAGATGGCTGGATCGACGACGACGAATGGCGTCGCGGAAGTACGGTGCTCTGGTGCCGGAACACAGACCACCGGATCCAGATATTACCAGAGACGTACCGGATACCACGGACATACCCGAGGTAAGCGCATTTTCGAAAATTTCCGCGATTTCTCGAAACTCATCGGATCGTAGTAGATTGTACGTACGCTCGTACACGTCGACGGCCAATCCGATTATTATTCGTTGTTGCTTTTCCTGTTCGATCGAAGAGCTTACTTTTGTCCCGTAAAATTCGACGTTTGTTCTTCGAAAGTTTAACACCCTGCGGCCGTTGTGTGGCGCTTGTAAACGAAAGACAAAAACGAAAAATCGGTGTGAATATTCACAAATTCGACACCCGTTAGCCTCTCTCACGTATGGAAAAAGAGAGAGAGAGAGAGAGTTTTCATTTCCTTCTATCTCGATCGTTCTCGACCATTCAATTTCGCTATTGCCAGGCGCAAAGACCCTCGGCCACCGTCCACCAAAAACTTTCGATCGGTACGCTCGCGTACTTGCAAATGCATTTTGCGTTTACGTCCTCCCTCTCTCTCTCTCTCTCTCTCTCTCTCTCTCTCTCTCTCCATCTCTCTTCTCGAGAGAGAAATCGACTATCCAATTGTCGCCGTTCGCGAAATGAAATTTTTTTCAGTTCGCCCCGTTCGTACGAACTCACCGAGAATTTTGATCGCGCGGTCTCGATCGAACGACGAGATCGATTGTGAAAATTATGAAAAAGAGATAACGAAAAAAACAGTTGTGTATTCCTCGTTGCGTCGTACACGCGCGCGCGCGCGCATTTAATCAAGTATTCAATACGACGAGGTAACGGAAGATCGATATTTGGTATCTCTCACCGATGACAAGCGTGACAAATCGTTCTACCCTCTTCAGGGCGTGACGTTGAGACGATGGCAGCAACCGGTACGAAGGAAAGACTCCGTCGCCAGGATGACACTGTCGGGTCTTCACTACGTAGTCGAGGTAAGTGCTATCGATTATGCCCTTCCGGCGCAATTTTTAAACGTCTCCGAAGGCGTCGATCTCTCGAGATATATATAAGTGGACACTCTCGAGATCCTTTACGAACGTAATTCTATATTCTCAGCCGATCTTTAATTTTTCATCGCGAAAATGTCGATTCGTCGATAAAACAGATCGCGAGCCGTACGAATCCGGCGTGTTATACATACGAAATGAACGTAATTTATGTATTTAGAAGGAACATCGATCTCGTCAAAAGTTTTGTCTCACAAATTTTAAGATCGCGAAGTTCTGCGTTATTCGAAACTCCTGTAATAGGCACGTAACTATCTATATATACATAGGTGTAGACGTTTCATGCGAGAAAGCAAGACTACTCGTACGGTAACTTCGGGATACTAATTTATAGACGCAAAGGGCGACAAATCGGTACTTTGTAAGGTCCTCTAATGGCTGGAAACGGAACCGAATGAGAATCTGACTGCGGTTAATCAGCGCTCTCTGATCGGCGAGTCGATGTTATCCGTCTGAGTGCGCCGGTAGTTAAGTCGCCTTGAACTTAAGTTACACGTCCGTACGGAAGTCTGCAGGATCATTAAGCTAACGAGAGTCTGGTAACCCTCTTCCGTTTTGCAAGCACTAGTTTCGGCTTTCCGCGAGTAAAACCGTTTGATACGATCGCCCATCTCACTCTCTCTCTCTCTCTCTCTCTCTCTCTCTCCTTCTATCTGTTTCTCTCTCTCTCTCGCTCTCTCGCTCTACGATTACATCCCTTGCGTTTAACGTATCGAGATATCCTTTCTCTCTTCCGTCTCCTTCTTTCTTAGAGAAGCGTCGACGATCGCTACGTCGTTCCGGGGCGTTAAAAATCGTCGCGACTCTTTTATCGCGCGATCGCGATTATTTCAAGGAATACGCTGAAAGTACTTACGTCGTTCGGGTCGAGTCGGTGAAAAATGTCGAATAAAAAAATCCATTAGAAAATTTCCATAAGGGTGTAACGCGCATTTAAATGGACCGAAGTGCCGCGAAGCGAGCAGAGAGCGGCCGGGAATGGAGGTTAAAAATCGAGATGCTTCTTCTAAGATAGGTAAAAATCCGTGCTTAATGGGCCGTGATATCCTGGAAATTCTATTAAATGCTTCGCGGACGACAGTGACTCGACAGGACTCGGCTCTGCTGCAGGACTCGGATCTTCTCGTACACCCGCTCTCTATCGTGAGTCGCATTCAATATCCGACCTGGAGATAGCGACGTTTTTACCGCGTTACCATCGGCAATCGGATATTGATTTGAAATTGTCAGAATTCAAAGAATCTCCTCGCTTTTCTCTTTGTCTTTTTTAACTTTTAACCCGGTAAAACGCTTCGACGCGTTTCCCAGACGTTCTTCCGATTACAATCCGTTCGATTCGATGCATTTTTTAGAAAACCGCATTTTCAACTTCCTTGCGTTTAACGACCCATTTTTATATTAACAAACGGAGTATATTAATGGAGTAATATATTCGCGGGGATATGGTAAGGCTGCCGATAAAGCTCTCTACCAATTTATGTTTCCATCGTAAGACGAAAAGGAAGGATAGGACAAATACGACGTGACGCGAGCTTATCTTCGGAGAGGGAAACGAACACGGTCGATTTTTCATAGCGGATTGACGCGAGCGGGTGCGTCGAACGCGCCGATGAAATTCGGAATTTCTTTTTCGCTCGCCATTATACGCGAGGCTCCCCGCTACTGAAAAACTATATACATATATATATATATATATAATTCTTTCTTTTTCCTTCTCCCTCTCCCTCTACGTGCCTCGGGCGAGCGAACTAGTTTCAGTTTTGTTGGTTTTTCGCCAGTTTTCCGGCAGGATGGGCAACGTCGAAGTAGCCAGGACCGTAACGGCAAAGCGCCCGGAAGGCAACGTCGCCGTGAAATCCTAGAAATTCGTCGATTTTTCATGGCTTTGTATGGTAGAACGATTTTTCAGATAAATTACCTACGCTCAGTGGTAGGCAAGAAACAATCGACGCGACGACTCCCTTTATTCTCTCGCGACGATTCCTACCAGAAGCTCCGATAACATCGTTATACCTGCCTAATTATTTTCCGTTAACGTTTGGTCGATCGTAAACAAGCGTGAGGCGAGAAGCGAGGAAAATAATAGGACTATTTACAGAGATCCGCAAAACATCTTTCGGAGCAAGTGCGAGGGAGCGGCACGTAGCTCGTAGTAATGTTTAACCATGAATATCAGGAGAATTGGAATTATAATTGGATCCTGAGAGTACTATCCCGAATTTCTGACGGGCCGAAAATTTATTCGGTCACGTCCAATCTCATTCGATTTCCATTTTACTCCTCCCATCGCCTCACTCCCCGTCGTCCCCGAAGGACTGTACCTGCCTGCTCTCGCGGTGTGCTTGAGATTTGTACAACGGGATATCGAGGTCACGTTCTAGGTTGGTTGAAATAGAGACAGAGGGAATGCCGATAATAACCGCGAGTATCGCGCGATTAATTTTCGAAGCCCGTTTCTCGATCCGTGTTCTCGAAAAATCGCAAGGTGTTCGTATGTTCGATGCATCGAACACACTGGGAAGAAAAACGTAACTGGACTGTTTCCTAACGCGAGGAGAAAAGTTCTTCGCGAGATCCTCGGTAAAAATATCGTCGTCGCTCGTATGGTTACGAAGAAGAGAACGTAGGTCAAGAGAGGCCGGGAGCTCATTTACGAAATTACTATCTCGAGAGAGATAGAGAGAAAGAGAGAGAGTACAAATAAATGTAGATACCCACGTACGATTTGGTCGAGCGGGAAGAAAATCGATTACAAATAGGAAACGCTTGGCCATTGTTCCTCTATATTCGGCAGCCTATTGTAGTCTCTCTGATTCGCCGATGCTCTTCAATTTCCCAGTTTCAAAATACAATTCTTTCTTTATTACTCTCCCTCTCTCTCTGTGTGTGTTTCTCTCTCCCTCTTATCCCGTCGTTTTACACTCTCTCCGTTTTTCCTCGGTCCTAGTCCCCTTTCTGCTTGCACGTGAGTTTACGTTATAATCCTAAATGGACTCATTAGTTTCAGTTTCTCCTACCCGGTTATTTTCCTCTAAAATATATTACATATTTATTTTAATTGCAAAGAAACGAAAAGTTTTATAAAAAAAAAAAACACGTAACACAGCCAAGGCGTTGCATTGCACTTTCGATAAAAGAAACCGACGAACTTATAGAAGTAAAGTTTCTGTTTACACCGATAAGTATGTATAATACAATCGTTAAAAACGTCTCTAAAAAATTAAGAATTTTAAAAATTTGAATTTAGCGATCCTTAATCGCTACGATTCGTTTTAAAAAATAGATGACACCCGTAACTTTCATTTTTGGTAAAGTATAGAGCGGTGCCTATCTCCAGGCGCTGATTCGCGATATTCATATAAATAAGAGGTTCTGTACGATCGTACAAAAATACGAGTAAATAAAAAACGGAGAAAAGTTCGGAAAGTGGAAGTGCAATAACGTAAAAGTTATTCGAGGCTCGAGACTAGCTTTAAAAAAAGACTCGAAGGAGCCTTTCTAGGTCATACGTAAAATATTCTAATGGCCCTCTGTGTATACAAACGACACACTTTCCTCGACTCGAACGACGAGCTAAACATGCTCCGGTCGTTGTCCAGCTTCTGTTCTATGCAGTAGTCCGGCTAAGTGGTAAGTTTTGAAATACGACCGACGTAGTCTCCGAGTAACTTTATAGGAGTTCGCGGCATCCGATCTTCCCTCCGACATCCTTGAAATTCACCTATCTTTCCGTGTACATGCTGCTACTTGGTGAACGCGTGAAAATAATTTTTTTACGATTTAACGCAACGATTTTTGGCAGAATAATTAAAACGAAGGTGAGAATTATTTTTTATCGTTAGCTTTAAATGAAAACAGAGGTAGCAGTCAAGTGCACGTGCTCGTTCTCATAAAAAAAAACAAACAAAACAAAAAATTACGACAGAAAAATGCGGAGGCGTAAATTTAGTCGAAAAATCGTCGAGCGTGTGATCGATTAATGTCTAATTTAACGAGACACGATTCGTAGCCAATTAATTCCCGCGATACTTTCAATATATTTCCAGAGTGATTTGTTGGCCAACCATGTCAATTCGATTAACGGCGCGAAAGCGGAGGCGCACGCAAGCGTTCGACGAAAATCCAATTGTCCGTGGGCGCCCGCTAAGTTTTCCCCGACGCGAAAGTTTCCGCGTGTTTGCTCGCTACTCGAACGTCATTGTGCCGAGCTCGATCATCGACGATCTCCGACTTGTTTGCCGGCTTAGCACTAGTGGATAATGTTTCCCCGTTAATTAACGTCCTTTCCTTTGCCGCTTCTCTCCTCTTTGTCTCCATTACTCCCAAGGATTTCCACCGTCTCTCGACTTTTCAACGTCATTTCATTTAATAAATGTCTTTCCTACTGCTCCTTCCACTTCGTCTTCCTTTTTTTTTCTCCCGCTACGTCGAAGGAACCCGGGCGATTTATAAAACGTACGGTTCCGCGTGTAGCGGCGTAACGTTTTAGAGCAATTTCGGACGGGGAACTTTGATAACGTGGAAAACTTCCGAAGAACGCGCCCATGGGAGCGATGCGCGTCACGCCCTATCTACAAATTGCTCATATTGCCGATTCTATGCGACGCGAAATTTATGTTCGGCTGAATGAGAAAGCGAGCAAGTTGTCGCGAGACCCGTTTATGCGAGAGATAACGTTCGAAACTGGATAAAATATTTCAAATTTTCTAACTTTACGGGCTGAACCATGAAACATCATTTTAATAAGTTTTTTGTCCTTTCGTTTCTTTTTTTTTGCGGAGGGATATTCAACATATAAGAGCGGAGAAATAAATTCCCAAAAGTCGTTACATCGCCTTGGATCTTCGTGAGTAGGTAACACTTTTTAGCGGGAACTAAATCATCCCGCAATTTTCAATTTTAAAATGCCCCAACGAAAGCCATCCATTTATCCTCGCGATCGTTCTTCGTCGTTTCCTCAAAACGCGTTGTGGCATTAATTCCCGTGGAAATCGTACCGTCGTAAAAATAGAACACGTCTGGAATGTCGTCGTAGCAGCGTGATCGTAAAACTCATTCCGACGATCCTTCTCTCGTATCTTTCGGTAAGCGTATCGCGGCTCACAATGGTATGCTCTCGAACGATGACTTCGGAAACGCGGCTGGAGATTAACGGCATGGTATTGTAACGGGTGTCGCGTTACTTCGCCGTGGACACTCGCTTGTGTATACCACGACTACGATATTGCCTTCCCCTCTTTCTCCCTCTCACTCACACTCTCTCTTCTTGTTGAACTCCGTTCGGTAGAATTATCAGCGATATTATATCACTGCCCACGCATGGCACGTACTCGGGTTACCGATTTAATCTCGAACCGCGTAACCCCGAAGAAAATAAAAATTATAAATCTTAGAAACTCGAGTAATACTCTCCCCCCTTTCCTTTTCTCTCTCTGAAAAATAAAACGAATTTTTGGGTTTCCCTCCCCAAGAATTTCACGCTTTTATAAGAGGCAGGAAAATGGAGAAGAAAATCTCACGGACGGTAAGACTGCATACTGATTAAGGTAACGCCGATGTTAGTTAATAACGGGTTTATTAGATTTTCCCCTATTATAAATGGCCACCGTGGTCTCCTTATTGCGTTGCACTGCTTCGCCCTGGGTGATGTAAATTTTAATAAAAACTCGTGCCTGGGTGGTACCCACGCGAATACGTAGGCGTATCTCATGCATCGTAACGTAACGCGCGGAACGTTCGCTTTCCAAGCATTCGCAGCTTATAATAAAAATTCTTTAAACGGATCGGGCTGGGGGAAATTCGAAATTTATTTGCCACGACGAACGATTGTTTTTTTTTGGTCCCTTCTGTTTTTTTTTGTTCGCTATATCGACCACTAGTGAATCTCCCTACGCGTCACGTCCCTTACCCTTAACTTCATTTTCAAAAGTAGATAATAGTACCGTACCTTACGATTACGACGCCGTAATGGTATCCGTGCTTCTCGTTACGCGAGGGAAACTCCATGCAAATAATAATTAGCTGAAAGTACGGCGATTCTATTAAGCAGCGATCGGTGCGTCGGGCAAAGCGCCGAGTCGTTCTACTTACGGAAGGCCATCCCGAGGTCCTCTTCTCCCGAAGAAACGTTTTTCTCATCCCGATTCCGGTACTTACAACACTTTTATTAGTAAATCCCATCACGGCCATCGCGTCTCTTTATTCTCTCAATGAGGAAACCTCCGACAGTGTGGAATTCGGTGATTCGATCACCTCGAGTTCTCTTTCTCTTGTATATCAGACCAATGAGAAATGGCCATGGCAGAAGAGTCGAGAGAGAAAATAATCCAAACGAGATAGAAGAAGAAGAAGAAGAAGAAGAAGAAGAAGTAGAAATGCAGGATGAGACCAGCCTAGGAAGAACTCTCTCGGTACTACGATGGGATTGGATCCGGAGAAAATATAGACAAAGACAGAGGAGGAGAGAAAAGGTCAGAGAGGCCGGAAATGGATCGTTCGAATTTGCTGATGAAGTGGCGCCACGAATAGGCTCTGGACACGATAGCGTCCCGTACTTCCATAATGTGCCTGACATCGATCGAGGCCATCGTATAAAGCGGCTTTCGTCAATTTGATTAATTATGTGCCGATGTTGCGAGGACTCGATCCTTCAAGCTTCCATCTATCTCTCTCTCTCTCTCTCTCTCTCTCTCTCTGTGTGTGTGTGTGTCTCTCCTATAGACTTCTCGATCGAATTACTCGTATCACGTGCACGCGAATGCGTAAGACTCTCTACATTCACCTCTACCTCCTCGTCGTAATCGTGCCACGCTCGGACAAGATAATGAAGAAGCGGTAGCTAGCGTTAATGCGCTAGCTTAAAGAGCCATTAAGATACTCTTTAAGAGCCATCTTCGCGGCGATATTATCGGATCGACCTCCTCTTTCTCGCGCGAGCGCAAGAGTACTTTCGCCAGGTAACGACGAGTAGCGTCGTTCTCGGAATGAGCAAAGGACGAATCGAGTTTTCATTAATCTCGAAATAACCTTCTGTAGTTTCCCCGATCTGTGTAAATCGTGATATCGCATTATTACAGAGATTCTCAGGGAATCAATCAATTATTGAACCGCCCATACTACGCAGCTACTCTCCTCTTGTGTCGCAGTATCTAGCCACTAGCTCGATGAGCACGCCACCGAGCACGGTCTACATGCCTGTATTGACATGGTTATTCGTGATTATGTAAATCGTTATCACAATCGATCGATCGAACTTAGCTCGACGAAGAGGGAGAGAGGAACGGAGACAGTTAGATATCGATCACAAAACGCCGGTATCGATGTTAATTAGATCCGGAGATAAGACGCTTGTGTCACACCGATTCTCTACTCTACCCCTAAAACCGTGGAGAAAATGGAACAACTTCCGTCGATATTAACCAACCCCCCACTTTCCGTCCCTTTTTAACGAGGCCCCCGCGTACACGTTCCTAACACGCGAACTCGAGATTTGGAGGCACGTCTTGCGACGAACTGCCGAGCTCTCTCGTAAGGGAAATTAATTTTTGCACGAGTATGAATACAACGGTGTCCGTTAGAGCGGTTAATAAATCCCTCTTAAGTTGGGTGGCTCCTCCGATGCTGGCGTGTATACGTGTATATGGGTGCGCGTGCGCACGAGAATGACGAAGAAGAGAAAGGGTGTGGAAGGGAGGAGCTGGATGCTAATTACTCGCGCGCTTAAGTCACGAGCATACAGGGAACGTACGGACGGTAGTAAACCCCGAGAAAATGAATGCAGAACGTGTTTCATCATTGTCTTCCAACGGCATAACGTATTATCCGAGGATTCTCTTTCAACCCAGCAAATACTTCCCTACCCTTGCTCTTCATCATGGAGCAAGAGAAGAGAGAAAGAGTAAAATAGAGATTGGACGAGAACGTGATAGAGAAAGAACGCGATGGAGCTCGCCCTAAGGCGAGAGAGAAAAGAGAGAGAGAGAGAG
>JAIFRP010004406.1:182170-203932 GCA_032403825.1 Odynerus spinipes
AAAAGGGAGAAAAATGAAAAGAAAATCGGTAACCGAGATTTTTATCGATCCCGCGTACGTCGTCGCGAGTTGCCCACTTTCGGAACGGAAAAAGAGCGAATCGAGCCGACTGTGTGTAATTTAATAAAATATTAATGATAGTCCTCGATCCCCTTTTATATATACATATATAAATATATATATAGTTTAGAAACATTCCACCACAGCCGCGCGGTATTATTTTTCTGTATCCCTGTATCTATATGAACGATGTAAACAATTGACGATGGACTAAAAAGTTACGAATATTGCGACTGTATCATTAACGATTATTATTATCATCATCATCATCACCATCATCATCATCATCATCATCGCCATCATTATGATCATTATTAATTATTATTACATTACTTCATATTTTTGTTTCCACTAGTAATCGGTAAGGTCTTCGATTACGAATTATTATTACTAATAATCATAACGATACATTGTACTTGTCGCTGTTATATACATATATATATATATACATAAACACACACACCTATATATATATACCCCGAACAACATATTAATTTAATAACAATAAAGAAAACGTGAAACTCATGACTCGTATGAAATGGCGCTACGTACTGGATCATCACTTTTCACTTCGTTACATTCTGCACTTTTAATCTCTCGTTTCGTTTTCGACCGATCTATCATAAACTGTTTGGTACCCACGTTTCCGTGAAATACCATCGTACGAATTGACGATCAGAGAACGACGAACGTTGCATGTAAAATTCCGTGATTGAAAATGAAAAACGAAGCTCTATATGTTAAATAAAGATACTAGATTCTCTTTAATCCGTGATGGTGGGTAGCGTAGAATAGGAACGCTTTTTTTCAAAAAAAAATACGTCGCTTCAATTTAAACAACGTGTATTGTATCATATAAAAGCACGCTAGCAATGCTACAAAAAAAGCCGCGTTAACGTGGTAAATTATCCATTTATAAGCTGGATATTTTTTATGGGAATAAAGGGAGTACAATAATACCCGAGAATACTATATATATATATATCGCGTAACCATACGCAAAAATCAGTTTTCCTATCCGAATGATGTTTAGCAATTTTTTCGAAAGTTTTGTTCCTTTCGTTCGCGAACAAGACGACAAAATCAAGTAACGCAAAGATCTTCGTAGTTAAGAATTTCAAAACATTACTCCGACTCGGTTTATTCGTAATACGTGCCAATAACTAAACCAAGAGCAATAAATTCATTCGTTTTTACGACGTACGTAGAATAAGAATCTCTTTCCGCGTCCCACAGACAAGCCATGCTGACATCCGCACTTTGCCCGAGATTTTGAATAATTGTCATGACTACCGTGTATTTATAACTGCAATATATACACGCGTATGCGTGTAATCATTATAAACGTATACATCCAGTGAAAGGAAATGACATGAATTATGAAATGATATAAATATAAATAAGTAACATGACAGGTTTACCGATCGTAGGACTTTTTGAATATCCGATCGCGTACTTCCGCCGACATGTTTTTACAAACTTGCAGACAAACAATGGGATGATATTTTAGGCCGATCAAGAAAGAATACATCACGTCTTTCAAAATCTTGTCAACTATGTCCACTTTAAAAGGCTTGAAAGATTCGAGCCGATATGTATTTTGATATCTTGGTACCTGAAAAGTAAAATACGAACGATGGATGGAGAAGATTGAGAAGTAGAAAAAATATCTAAAAGTATATGGCATACCTTAAAACCACCCTTCAATATTCTAAACATCATACTGGGTCTTATTAAGCCAAAGGACAAGCCTCGCATCACGGAATGCATTTTACTTCGATGTTGAACTGTAATGTTTTATCAGGATATAATTTATCTTAAAAATTAAATACTAACATTAGTAAGTATATTTTACTCACCCACAGACATGACTGACGTTTATATAAATGTTCACTAATAAATTAATCAATAAAAAAATATATATATAATAAAGTTTATAAAACGGCGTAATGCCACTTGCATATCAAAATTCAAAAAAGTAAATGTAGTCACGTGAACTTAGTTACAATCTGAAGTTGGCCAAAAGTCTTAACGTATCACATCGTGCGTTACTCCGTATCACTGCTGAATTATGATTGGAGCTTATACACACACCAAATGTAATACTTGCCACTGATTGGAGAATACCGTTTCGATCCAACAAAGCTGTGTCCAATCAACGCCAACGTGATTCCGGGTGAAAATGGACGTAAAAATAGAAAGGCGGCACGGTACTCGTTTCTGAACGTTGCACTGCAAGTAAAGTCGTGGCTCGCTGCCACTTTAGCCCGGTACACCAAACACGCAGAGGTTTCCAAGATGGCGAAGAAAACGTTGGTGGATAAAACATCTCAAAACGAAGATTCTGTCAAAAATAATGATGATATTTTGAGCGATGACGAAGAACCGAACTTCAGTGATCCAGAAGGTTTTGTTGATGATATTACAGACGAAGGTAAGAGCGTCTTATTCAAAATGACATTCAGTAATTGTTGCCGTACGTTGCGAGAAGGCATGGCCGTGTACAGTTCGAAAAGGTGGCACATGCGATCTAACCTCAAAAGATAGAACTACTTTTTCGTATAAAAAAAATGTATAGAAAATTTGTTTGTACTTAAAAATTTTGTTCTTTATAAACATTTTGCTACACATTATCATAAATTGATCTTTATGTATACTTTTATATCAGAGTTACTCGGTGACGTTTTAAAACAAAAACCCTCGGAGACAGATGGGGTTGAGTCTGTGGTTGTTATCGATGGTGTACCACAGGTTGAACCTGAAAGGTTGGAAAAATTACAGTCGTTTATCAGCAAGGTCCTTGGAAAGTTTGGTACAATAGTTAATCAATACTATCCTAAAAATGAAAATGGATATACTAAAGGGTTAGTTATATTATACGTGTTCATTAAGGTCTATCACTAAAAACAGTAATTTCATTATATTATCTTCTGTTTCTTACAATAGGTATATCTTCTTGGAATACAGTAACCCTATTAATGCATTAGCAGCAGCCAAATCTGCTAATAATCATAAGATTGACAAGCAGCATACGTTAAAAGTAAATTTGTTTACCGATTTCAAAAAATTTGAAGAAATTCCTAACGAATGGGAACCACCCACACCTCAGCCATTTAAAGCAGCTAGCGATTTACATTACTATTTGTTAGAACCTGATGCTTATGATCAATTTTGTGTATTATATGGAAATGGTCCAGCTGTATCCGTTCAGATTTGGCAGAATTCTGCTCCTGAACCTACCTCATTAGAAGATCGACCTGTAAGTGTATTTTCTATGCATACATTACTATAGTTATAAGTAGTATATAATATTTATAAAACAGCAGTGAGACTTAATTTTTTCTTTATCAACAGCGTTGGACAGAAACGTATGTTAAATGGTCTCCATTGGGTACATACTTGGCAACTTTTCATAAATTAGGTGTTGCATTATGGGGTGGTCCTCAGTTTGTTCAACAAGTAAGATTTAGTCAAAAAGGCGTCGAATGTATTGATTTCTCGCCGTGTGAACGTTATCTTGTAACATACACACCCCGAACCGATCTGGGCTCAGATCAAAAACGTTTGGCTGTCTGGGATATCCTGTCTGGTCAAGAAAAACGTTCTTTCTATCCAGAAGGATCTTCAGTGTGGCCTATATTCCGTTGGTCCCATGATGATCAGTACTTAGCTTGGATGGGTGTAGATGTTTTAAGCGTTTACGAAACACCAGTAAGTGTATTCTCCTACATAATATAAATAAGTTTATATAAAAAAGGATTAAACTGTACAATTAATTGATTTGTGCTTACTTTACAGTCATTTAGATTACTAGATAAGAAAAGTATTAAAATTCCTGGTATTAGAGACTTCAGCTGGTCTCCGACAGATAACATTCTTGCTTATTGGGTACCAGAAGATAAAGATGTTCCTGCAAGAGTCACCCTGCTTGAGATTCCCAAGTAAGTAATTTTCTACATTCAAATATGATGCGTCCAAGTACAAATTAATTAAAATTATTGTTTCTAGTCGCAACGAGATACGAAACAAGAACTTGTTCAATGTTGCTGATTGCAAGATATACTGGCAAAAGTCCGGAGATTATCTGTGTGTAAAAGTTGACCGTTTTGCTAAACGTAAAGAAAAGACAGAACAAAAATATACGGTAAGATTAATAAAATATTTAGAAAGGACATGCATTTAAATATTTTATTTAAATGAAGAAAATTTTCTAATGTCGTATTTTCTGTTGTAGGGCATGTCATATAACTTTGAGATCTTTCATATGAGAGAGAAGCAGATACCTGTTGACAGTGTAGAAATAAAAGAACCAATCCATGCTTTTGCATGGGAGCCAATTGGCAACAAATTCGCTATCATTCACGGAGAAATTCCAAGTGTAAATGTAAGCTTTTATGAAGTCAGATGTGGTCATCAACCTGCTCTTCTCAGTAAGTAAAAAACATGATATATTTTTCTTTCTATTTAAAAAATGTTTCTTAAACTTTTGATATCCACTACAGAAAAATTGGAGAAGAAGGCATGTAATCATTTGTTCTGGTCACCGTCCGGTCAATTTGTTGTATTGGCTGGTCTTACAACAATGGCTGGTGCCCTTGAATTTATTGACACAAATGATTTTACTATAATGAATTCAACTGATCATTATCAGACTTCAGATGTTGAATGGGATCCTACTGGAAGGTATTTTAATTCTGTTCCTGTATCTTTTCATTCTTCTTACATTTCATAGTGAATATAAATATATTTATTTATTTTTAAATTTCAGATATGTTGTAACAGCCGTCTCTAGCTGGAAAACTACTGTTGATAATGGTTATTGGATATGGACATTCCAAGGTCGTATTTTAAAAAGAGTTAACTTGAATGCATTCAATCAATTATTGTGGCGTCCTAGACCACCAACTCTTCTAACAGCTGAACAAATTAAGGAAATTAAAAAGAATTTGAAGAAGTATTCTGCTCAGTTTGAAAGCAAGGACCGTATGAGATTGACACGTGCTTCCAAAGTAAGTAAACTGTTAGTGTGTATCAATTACTCAGTATGTACAACATTATTAATAACCGTATTTTTTTGTAGGAACTCATTGAAAAACGCTGTGCAGCAATGAAATCATTTGAAGAATATCGCACAAAGAGAATAGAAGAGTATAACAGTCAAAAGAAACGTCGTCTTGAATTACGTAACAGTAAGTATACGATAGTCATCAATTTTCACTGTAAAAAAAATTAGTGATACAATGACGAAATCCTATGTTTACTTTTCAGCTATTGATACAGACGAGTTAGATTCTGATTCTAAGAATTTAGATGAAGAAGAAATAGAATTTTTCGTGAAAGAAGAAACATTTGTCATTGATGATAAGTAAAAAAAAAAACCACCAAATTTTTCTTCTGCTTGCTGGACTTGGAAATCTCTGAGGCAAAGTCAGTTGAATCAATTAACTGTGCAGTGTCACTGTGGTTACTACAATAGAGTCATATTGATTGTGACTCTATAAATAGTTAAAAATGACTGTCCTATACGGTTACAGACAATTTCTATCATATTCTTTTTGCATTGTAATTGGAATGAATTCCGTAATTTCAACAGTACGTATGAAACGTCGGAATCATAGTAACATAAAATATTATCACATCCCATACAGAATAGCATGTAAACGACAAATAATTATTCTATCAATTTGTACACAACAATCAATTTTATTATTTATTTTACCTATGCCCATGATAATTTATCGTTCATAAAATGCAAAATTACCTGTTAATAGTATCACAATTTTTACATGCTAAACCTTGATATGTAAGAAATAAATTAGAAAAGATATAATATTTACATTATTTATTTATGATAGGTTTGTCTGTATTAATGAAATATGTACCATAATATACACTATGTATTCTATGTGTTACAGAATTATTTTTATTTACAATCTTATGTGCCAACACGAATATATAAAACAATCTAATTATTCAGAAGAATAATACTATTAACATAATATAAAGTTTATAGTAATTAAATAAGTTATAGCATTAGTCATTGGCTAAAATAGTTGAAGACGTTGTACCGTACTTAAAAAAAGTATCTAAATAAGACAACTGTTGTGCATACCCAAGCTGGGGGTATACGGTCTTCTTGAGAAAATGTTCTTCTTGTAACTGGTTTGGCACAAGAAAACAAACGTTCCTGTTCTTCGTGTAAAGCCTTTTGTAATTTCTCGTTTTTGGTCACAATTGCAACTTGTGTTTCCAAATCTCTGTTTACTGACCTGTAACCTAAAATATTTTGGATTAAGATATTATTTCTATTACTATTACATCTAGTGTTTTTTTTTATTTATTTATTTTAAACGGCATACCAAAATTTGGCGATCCAACAAGAGTAAGGCAAGGCTTTTGTTGTCCTGGTGAGAAATACCAAAGTCCTTTTGCATGATATGTCCATCCTGACTTAATAAATTCCCATAAAGTTACTCTTTCTTGTTGCCCTAATCTTTCACACGTTTTGTAAAATGATTCTTCTATTTTTGTGTATGCAGCTGGAATGCCACCTGCTATACCTTTTGCACCTACAGATTAAGATTAGTATAAACTACATATAAAATATTTTATTTACGTGGCAAAGTTTATATAAACTTGTGTATAATTAACATACTAAAAAATCCATTAGCTGTAGGATGAGCTGTTAGAAGATCACACGTAGCTTTACATTGTTGAAGTACAGCACTAATATATTCTGAAGTTAAATTAAAATATCCAGTTGCTAATTTAAGTCTTGCCCCCAATGGAGCTGTTTGTAACAACCTTAATGTTACTGCACTATCGTGCATTATGTTGAGTTGACCCATTTGCACCAATGGGTACACCCAAGTATCTGCATCCGAAGCTACTTCTAAAAAATAAAATATTTATCAACTTGAATATGGGACTATAAAATTTCTAATTTAAATATTTATTACGTTTTTTGTTTAGTTCGGTACGTTTCCGAATTTCATTTTGAAAAAGCGTTCGTATTCTACTTGCAGCTTCTTCAGAAAATTCTTTCTTAGACCCCTCCCATGGATGGGCATTTAATGTAGAACTTAACATAGTAGTACCATCCGATTGTAAAATAAAACTAAACTCTCCCACCCTTTTAACTAATTCATCATAAAAATCACAGAGTTCCTTAGCATCTTCTATTACAAAGTATCGGTCCTGCCGATTTGTAAAGTAATCATTACTTAAATTTGCACTGTAAAAATATAAGATTTATTAATTACCTTGCTATAAAAGTAATTAGCATAAACATATACATACCCACTAATTATCAAGGTATCATCAATCATATACAGCTTCATATGCTGTAGACCTATAACTTCATTGAAACGATCTGGCATAATAGCTTTTAGAAAACCACGAAGTTTGGGCGTATGATATAAAAAAACTTCAGAACAATCAGCATATTTCCCTTTCAGTAGAGGTTCCAACATTTTACGTGAATTCTGAATACCTCTGGAACCTCTCATATAGTCCAATAAAAACCTTACTTTAATATTACCATTGCTTGAAAGAATGGCATGCTCTATTGTTTTTACCTATGAAAATTTATAAATTTTATACTCTATGAAGTTACGTAATATAAATAGTAAGAGATCTTTTATTAATTACCAATTCAGATTCTAGTTTCCCAGTTCCTAAATATAAGGATGCAAATGTAATTCTCTTTTTAGCAGATTTACATCTTTCTAAAAGAGTGCCATAAAAATGAACAGGCTCGTGTATTATTGTAATCTGTAACACAACATTTTATAAGATACAATTTATATCAATATAAATATATATGTATATATTGTCATTAGTCTTACCTTTGAACCATTTATAGGAAAACCTGGTGCAACCTTCTGCAACCAGCAGAGATCGTTTACTTTGGAATGTAACATATCTATCTCAAAAAGGTTATCTTTGTGTAACATTGTAATTTGTGCTTTGTTTCTTGTTATGAGTGAATTTAATCTATATAGTTTAAAGTTCGTTTGAGGACTTGCCAATTTCAATCCATTATACCTAAAGTTTCATTCATGAAACATTTAAAAAAGGGCTTATACTCAAAGAAATTGTTATTGTGTGCTTTGCACATTTGATATTATTATATAATACTTTATTGTCTATATATATACACACATTACATTTATAACAAAAGCAACAGCTCAACGATATACATATTATAACGTTTATTGCGTTATATTAAATTTTGCAAAACGTCAGAGAAACGTTTGAGGTTAGCGGAATATATTTTTTCTTTCTATGTTTAATTACATTGCAATCACTATTTGTGCTTACCGCTTCAAAATTCGCTTCCAAAACTGTGAGGTCGAAATGTGCATGAGTAAGACTTTTAATTGCTTAGCAAATTTATTCTTACTTAAATTTGTAAATTCGGTCTTGTCAAGTAGACACGTGCAATATAGAACTTGATAAAGTGTCGTCAGAAACACAGAATCTTATTTTGATGCATCGTAAAAACCCGTATTATATATCATTTTCAAATATAAATAACGTGAAGTAATAATTAAACTTTTAATCTTTAATTATATAGTTTTTAAAATTTTATGATTCATAGTATCTGTCCAATCGTAAAGATTTCATCTCTACGTCAAACATGATAGACGTTTCACGTGCAATTAAACGTGAAATGCCAGAATATAACATAATTTGAAAAATCTATTTTTAATTATTATTGAACATCTAACCTAAATTCCGGATTTATATAAAGAATTATTTTTATAAAAAAGAAACATTATTTAAAATTAGAATCCTCTATTGATCACATACATATCTAGTGTTTGAATGAAAAACCTTCAAAGTAAGGTTGTAGTCACAAAAACATTATCAGAAAAGATGGCGCCACTATCAATTACCGTAAATTGACATTCTCTTTTTTTTATTTACTGTATAAAACGACTTACAGTTTTCTCATCGACGTGTATAAAATATAATCGATTGTTCTATACGTAATTGCAAATTAAGCTTGGATGTAAGTAACATATATCTAATAATATCATCGTTAGAAATAAGCTGTTAAAAATAAGTTCTCATCAATCTTTAACGGTAGTGAGTCTTATGTATGTTTACGAACGTTATCTATGTTACGAAAAACGATAAAAGGTATCAAATACTTAGTCAAACACGTATATTTTGTATCACATTTTATTTACCAATTCAAAAATTCAATAGCTTTTTAACATTGGATATATTCGTTTATTATTTTATCATGTTATTCACTGTTTCTTGAAATTTTACAAATAGTTCGACGTGGAATTCCCAACAACCTTGTGCAAAGTATGTGATTGTAAGCGAACATAAATTATTTTAAATATTTGATTACTTTGTTTTTCAAACTTTGTAATATTCAAAAAATATTTTAATAACTTATTCACTTCAAAATTCGATCAAAATTCAAAATAAAAGCGGTAATACTTCTAAAAATAACTGATTACTCATCATATGCTTATGTTACACAAGTATGGTAACTATGCATGTTTCATGTGATTTATGTCACTAAATTTGGGCGGTGGCACTTGTCAATTATTAGACGAGTGTTTACTTCCTCTTCATCATTGTAATTTCGGTCTTTTAAATGACGATCGTTCGAATATTTCATAAATTGTGACATGTATCATTAAAAAAATTATTAAAGCAATAGCAAGAAATTTTGATTTGTTCTTTGCAATAACCTGAGTTATTGCAAGTCATGTTTTATGCGAATTTAACATAAGTTATGCCTACGAACGCTTGTACTTAATGAAATATGTATGCTATGCTATCATATAGAATATTTTAAGTATTGTCATTATGCAACTAAAGCAATATCATAACCAAAATAAAGCTAGTCAGATCTAATACTTACAAAAGTTTATCTGCTTTATATTAAAGTGAAATATTAATATTGTAAATAGATTCAAGGTTATTATTTTTTAAACATGTAAGTGTAAATTCAGTATTGATATTATTTTTATATAACCTATTATATATCTATGCATTTTGCTATATACAATTAATATGTATATCTTCTAGTGCAATATGAATAAAGACGCACCGCCACCTCCATATGAACCACCACCATACGCACCACCCCCATATGCACCTCCACCTTCTGGGCAAGCTATGGGAGGTGTTCCACCTGCTAGTCCATTTATATCAGCCGAAATGTGTGAGTTGAATCACAGCTATTCGATATTATAATATATATACTTTTAGCGTTAGATCATTATAAAAAAACAATTTTTTTATTATAGACACACAAGGACCAACTATCGTAACTACCATTGTTCCACTTGGACCAGGACCAACTCATACAATTTGTCCACATTGTCTAGCTGAAATCGAATCTACAACTAAAACAGAACCTGGCATGATTGCTTATATCTCTGGAGTTGTAATTGCATTACTTGGGTATGTTCAAGAATTCATTATTCGATTTTTTAAGTCAAGTCTAATAAAACATGCTGGAATTATTATTTACAGTTGTTGGCTTGGCTGCTGTTTAATTCCTTGCTGTATTGATCAATGTATGGATGTACACCATACTTGTCCAAATTGCAAAGCTTATCTAGGACGATATCGAAGGTGAATGAAGAGCAAAGATCTAAAGTTTTTACACAAATATTCATTGTACTATATTATTTATGAGTTTGCAATATACCTAACACAAACTTGTATTAATTTTACCTTATACTTTATGTGTATATAAGTATGAGCAATTTTCAGATCTGAAAGATAAAATGTAAATAATATTGAGCTTTTTTCAAGGCAAGAAAATATGTAACAGTTATCAGTATAAAATGCTTTCTTGATAATTAATTATACACGCTATCGTTTAATGGTACAAATATATATGTTGGGTTGTTCAATAGAAAAATTAATATAATCTATATAAGAAACTGATGACTGTAAAAGGATAAAGTAAGACTATATTTTGATGAAATTTATTAAAATGTTATTTTTTGTATAAACTATTTATTTATTAAAAGCAGTTACACATAATATTAATCTTATAGAATAAAATTTAGGCAGCTTTATACACGTTCAATCTTGCTTTTAATTTTCTATACAGATTTATCAAAACTTTGTCATACAGAATCGAAGGTTAATATTAAAGTATTAATATTAAAGCATATTATATAAGCATCTTATAACAATTCTATTTTAATATTATTTTTATTGTACACCGCGTATAATTAAAATTTTACGCACAATTTTGATGCTTGTCAATGTCTATACAAATAAATTGTTTTCATAAAAAATAAATTAACGTGTAATATATAGTATGTAATTTTAAACCTTTTATACATTAGCAAGATTATAACTCCATAGAATTACATCTTTCTTTAGAAGAAAATAAAACGAAAAATGTAAATATGTTGATTGGGCATGTTTGACAAAAACATGAATATTGTTGTATGCAGTAGGAATAAGGGCATACTTTATTCATAGTTTGCAGTACAAAGACCTTGCTGGGTAACAGAGATTCTGATAACTATTATAAACATTGAAGCAGAAGATTTGCAGAGACATGTAATGTACACAGACATGGACTGATGCCTAAAGCATTAGATGTTAGAAACCTAGTAAAAAAAATGTGATGTGAATGAAACTTATCTTAATATTCTCTGATATAAACTAATACAATTATATTATAAATTACACTTCTTTCTGATCTATACTCTGACAAATTATTGTTAACATATTTTATATAGACTATTCTATACTTTGTTGAACACCAGATTTAATCATTATTTCAACAGAGATTAATAAGTAATTATCATCTACGTGCTTTCAATAATTAAATAAGCAGGATTAGTACTTTATTTAGTTTGTTTAATTTGATTAGTCTTCTTAGATTTGGCTTCAATCTTATCCTCCAATTTATGAATCAACTCGTCCAATTCGGCCTAAATAGAGAAATAATATTTAAAATATTAGTTAACTCCTGTTCAAAATTGCCTACAGAAAATTAAACATGTATGTATATTTACCTCACTATACGTGTACATTAATATACAGTTCTTCAAGATTTGCTTATTTTTGTTAAGTAATTGCAGTGCATGCGCTAAACAGTAAACACTATCATCTTGCGAATTGTTTACTAGGGATACAAATAAATTGGCTCTGCAAGTTTCACATTCAAAATCTCCATCATCTTCCTTCACCTTTTTCCCTTTTCCGCGTTTACCACTATCCGGTAAGGGTAATCTCTCTTTATTAGTCAGACCTAAACACTTTAATTGCTTACGATGATCGACCTCTCTTTCACGAATTTTGATTACACTTGGTAAAATCTAAAGTAGAAAAATTATTTGAAACATTATTCACAGATAATAAACATTGGTACATTGGTACACACAAACTTCAACTCTTACCTGCTTCAATATATCTATATTAGATCGTGAATCGTTAATAATATTAAACAACAATCTTTCAAATGAGAAAATTGAAGGTTCACAGCTATCTTGTATGTCCTGAAATACATTTTGTAAGATACATTATAAATCAAATTACTACATACTTATATAAAAATGATATATCTATTGATACCTTGAATACTTGTTCTGCAGTTTCCAGCCAAGAAGGTTGTGCAAAATAAACGCTTTCTGATACCACATATCCTGTACATATACTGGATGTAAATGCTTTTGGGAATACAATAATGAATTGTCCAGGTTCTTGAACAGTCTGGCATAAAGATACACCATTGCTAACTAATAATTCGGGTGGAACCATAGCTGTGTCAGAGGGTAACCATATTGTTTTGTTTTTACAATATTGTGGTACCATTTTTGTTAAAGCTTCCCTAAAATTATTGTTGTGTTCATCTGGTATACCATACCAAATTTTTTTAGCACCAGTATGCAAATATTCAATCCATGGAAGACCATGGGGATCACGGTACCAGCAGCAAGCAGTAAATAACATACCAACGTGTAAAGTTGGTACAGTTACACCTACAACATAAAATAGCTGTATATTTATTTGAACACAAAAGTAAGACAAGCATACTCGAATAAAAATCTCATCCCCTACCCATTAATGGTCCTAAAGCTCTTAATACCGATCCCGCATTGTTGGTAAGCACTTTTAGATTCCATGGGTGTCTCGCAAATGGACTGTTCTTAGCAACAGAGAAACCAAAGCCACGACCGCTTGAATCGATACTTGCTGCATGCACACAGATATGACGCTTTCTTTCCGTTACATGTTTCCAAAATGCAGACTCAACTTCATCGGCAGATGCTCCCTCTGATTCGTTTCCAGATCGGTTATTTTCTCCAAACCACATGCGTTGAGTATTTCGTGCAATTCGATAGAAGGCATTCAAAGGCATATTTCTACCCTTTAATACGTTTAAAATATAATGAAAATAATGTTAACTAATCTTTTTGTAATATTATATAAATCGCAAAAAACAAAATAATTTTCTCTGATCATACTTTTACGATGCATTCCTCAATTTCATCAGATGTGTCATCATCTTCGTCTTCTTCATTATCAGTTGTACATGAATCTTGCATTTGCAATGTTTTATTTTCTCGTTTTAACCATTCTGCTTCAACTTCATCAAATAATTTACTTCGTTCCTCTAAAAAAAAGTATATATTCAATATCTGTATGTACATTTAAGAAAAATGTATAAATGATAATTTTCTTAATATTAATTATACCTGGTGACAATGTGTCATATGGCAACAAATATTTGCAATAAATATCATCTAATTTAGTGACACGATCTTGCGCGGACTTAGGTATTTTCATTCCATCAGCTACCTTCTGCCATTTCTTTTTTTCAATGACTTCTTTTAAACCACCTAAACTTTGAACTGTTTGATATAGATGTGGTAAATCAACTTCCATGCCCCCGATCTGAAATAGTTGTGAATAGAAGTACCAGAATGTATAGAGATAAATTCTTTTAGAAAAGAAAGTATTAAAAAAAAATATTCTTTACCCACGGTGGACGAGTAAGCGTTATACTTTGCGTTGCTAAATACTTTTTTATAGCCATCATTTCTTTTACATTGGGTCCCCATCTATGTAACATACGATGCACGTATTGATTGTATGCAGTGAATCGCATATCATCAGAGACTTTACATTCTGGCTGCAATAGCAAACAAAATTTGAAATTAATTTTTCTTGTACTTACTTAGAACAAAAGTATAACAAATGATATAATGAGTATCAAGATTACCTTAAAATTCGGAGGTGGAACAACTCTGCAAATTCCAAACTTTTCAACAGCAGGTCTTATTTTATCTATATACTCTAAAGGATCTTGAAAATCTTTTTCTGATGGATGAAAAGTTGGTGCTTCTACTAAACATGCTTCATTACTTGTCATTTTTCCACTAGACAGTGTACTATTAGTCGCTGGAGAAGTATCAGATCCTTTTTGCCGTGATTTAGTTTGAGACCTAAAAATGATTAATACTTATGAAATTATGGATCATATACTACATAATAATAAAGACAAAGTGGTTGTTAATATATAACTTTACCTCTTGCCTACTTTAACAGAATCCACAGAAGACTTTCTTTCCCTCTGACTTTTTGTTATTTTTCCAACTTTTTCTGTACCGCCACTTATCTTTGTAGTGTTATTTTGTTTATTTGTACCAGGTACTGCATCTTGCATTTTTGATGGTGAAGGTGTAGAAAATTCAGAAGTAACGACAGTTGGAGTCATTGCTACATTAGTAGTACTTGATGCAGTTGATGTGGATTGAACTGGACACTCTGTTGGTAGTGTAGCAGAATTTTGTGTAGTACGAGTTGTGGGTTGTACTGTTCCTACAGGAGGACAACGAGCGATAGATAGTGGTGGTTTAGTAACTAATTTTGCACGAAGAAGAACTCTTTGATTAGGGCCAGTTGGACCTTCTGTACCTAATTTAACAGCAACCCCTTGAATTAACTGCTGGCTTGGAATTAAATTGGGACCAGCTCTTGTAACTGCTTGCAATGGAATGTAAAACAACTGGCCATCGTTATCAGTGCTATTATTTTCAGTCTGAGTAGATATCTCTATACTTTTTTGTTGATTAGCATTTATTTCTTCTTGTTCTTGCTTCTGGACACAGTCATCAAAGTTAACTTGCACAGCTATTGAAGTGCTACAGTTTACATCGCTCCAAGAAGTAGTTAACTTATCGAGCGATAAAACTTGTACATTGGCCAAACTTGCAAAATTTTGAGGTAATTCAAGCTTGTTTATGGTTAAAGGTGCATGTGGAATAGATTTTACTTCATTATTTTCTATTTCTACTGTAGTGCTTGTAGTTGTGGCAATAATGTTAGTAGCAGCAGTGATATTTGTAGAGGCAGTTGCACTAGACATGCTAATGGCCTCTTCCTGACTTTTTAAGACATTGGGATGATTCTTCACAGGTTCATCCATCGTTTCAAATATTTTTTGTTCTGTCATTGTCATATCCATGACCGACTTAGTACAGTCGCGAAATTTTCGTCTGAACGGCGTGTTAATAGGTACTTCGGTATCACTTTCGAATGCATAAACGCTGCTCTCATTTTCCGGAGAAAATGCATTGGCATTAGGAGTAGTAACTTTTCTTTCCTTAATCTTTGGTAGGAATCCTTTTCGCGCTTGAAATATCGATTTCTTCTCTCCTTGTGATTTTTTCTCTATTAAATTATTCAGAGTAGAATCTATTAATGTGAGATCAGATTTAAATGTTTTTCCACTGCACCCACTAATAGATGAAGCTTTATGTAATTTAGTATTTTCTTCTTTAATGATTCCTTTCATACTGTTGCTTAATTTAATTTTATTATCTTGAATATTTTGATATTTAATATCTATGGATTGGGCATCCAATAAGAATGAAGTACTTCTTTCTTGTACTATTAGATGATCCTTTGAATTTGTTTTATCAGCCAATTTAGCAAGTGTTACATTAACTGGTCTTACTAAATGTTGAATTTTGGTTGGTATAGATAAGTGTGAAACATCACTTTTCAATTTTTCTGTGTTATTAATAATGGGATCACTGTATTTGAAACTAGGCATATTTTCCATTTCTAATTTACTTTCTTCCTTGGCTAGTGAACTCTCATTTAACCACTTTTCAATCTGTTCAGTTGACATGTTGACCCTTTCTTTTCTTACATGCAAAGCTGACAAAGGTATATCAACAATATTTTTAGACTGAATATTTTCATGATTACATTGGATTCCTGTCTTTTGTAACATTGGTATCTGCAGTTGAACTATAGTAGGTAAGTCTGATGCAGTCTCCTGCTCTTGTATAGTTGTTATTGGAGAAGAAGTACTGTTTCTTGAAGCATTATGTTTTTGTAATGAATTTTCATCTTGTGATGCATTCTGAATTTTAAGTGTATATGAATTCCCATCATCTTCTTCTGTAGCAAGAAGATTTGCACTTACATGTGTATGACACGAATTTAATACTGTTGAAATTGCTTTTTTAGTAAATCCACGAAAAGATGATTCTTCGTCATCTGATATCTTGGATAAATCTAACTTAGTACCACACATTTTTGTACAATGTTCATTGTTTTCTTTAATATTATCAGAAGTACTGATACTTGATTTGTCTTCATTCCCACAAGTCTTTTTCTTTCTTAATTTATTTAGAATCATTCCTAATGTCTCTTCATCCGAGCCAGAGTTGTCTTTATTATTATTTACTTTTGTTTCTTTTTGGTTGGATTCATCCGCCTTATCTGTTGATTCTTTAGTAGTACCCTGATTACGTTTTCGTTTTAGTGCCAATTTATCTTTATTAGACTTCACAAAATGTTGACTTTTTATTTTAGTATTATTTTGAGTCTCTGATTTTGTAACTACATTTTTAGAAGAAGATCTGAGGCTACGGCTTACAGGTTTGCTTAACTTACCTAAACTTTGTCTGGTAATAGGTCTTACATTGTTTGCTGCAACAGATTTATCTGATTCTTCGTCACTTTCCGATTCAGAATATTTTTGCATTTTCACTAATCTTTTACTTTTAAGAACCATTTTACTAGATGTATCTTTATCCAAACGTTTAGTTGTATTAGTAGCAGGATTAGACCTAGAATCCTTAGTCTTTCCCACAGATTTACTTGTCGATTGTTTGACTTTGGATTTAATTTCATTTTCTGTTTGAGCTATTTTACGAGCATTTGGTAACTCTGGAAAACTATCAACAGAAAAATTATCATCATTATCTAAGTCAGGACTTACTAATTTTCTTCCAAGTATTTCCATATATACAGCTGCTGCTTCTTTAGTTTTTCTTGTTGGTCTACGTGAAAGATCTTTTGCAGAAGTTCTTTGACTGTGAGATCTAGTTACTCTTCGCATTTCTGTTTTACTTCTTGTGCATATACTTTTCTGTACTGGTTTTTGCATTGTACGCTTCATTTGTGAAATAGATTTCTCCAAAGATTGCTCTTCTTCGTCGTTCATCGAATCTTGATTAGATGTATCACTAATTCTCTCTTTTATGAGAATTTTCTTCTTTGGTTTTACTAAAACAGGTTTGGCTCTAGGAGTTTCCTTCTTAGATTTACCTATGAGAGAACTACTCCGTAAACTATGTCTTTTACTCTCAAATTTGGTAAGAAATTTCTTGGAAGTCAGAGTATTTCCTGTTTTTAATACGCTTCGCTCTGAACACGATCTTGTACGCATGATACAAGAACTTTTAAATTTTCGTTGGATCCTCTGTTTTGCAAGACGTTGTTCTTGATATTTTTTCTTAAGTGCCTGAACTGTGCATGCTGTAGTTTTAAATTTGGTAACATTCTTTTGAATTTCAGTAGGTGTATCTTTCTTTTCTGTGGCAATACTTTTTACTTTACTACAATTTTTTTGATTCGATAAATCGGATTTTTGTTCGGTCACTGTATTTGTCGAAGATGCAGTCTTTCCTGATAGACTAGATGCAAGCTTAGCAGCCTGTTTTTCTTTTTTACTTCCAATATTGAAAAAATTCAAACTTGGCGGTAAAAGTGATGTTCCTAAATTAAAACATGAGATTTATATAACATTACAAATAAAAAAGTTATTTAGCAAAGAGTTACATTTAATATATAGGAAAATACCTCTAAAGCATAAAAATGTTAAAAAGTCTTCTGTATTAGGGCGTTTATGAGTAATCAATTCTGTGATAATGGCAGGTTTAGTTTTCTCTTTATCCTTTATAGGTGTTGGTGGTAAATTGAAGACTGTTGTTGTAGCACCTTGTGCAAATTTCCTTTGTGCATGAACTTTGGCTCTGAAATAAAGAATTATTAAATACTAGATGTTCTTAATGTAGCTAGGATGTTTTAAATGTGACATTATAAAGCTGTCTATGAATAATAAATAATGCTCCTTTCTATAAAGCTTGCAACAAATTATTTATAAAAATGTCTTAATGCAAACACAATTATGCTTAAAAACATAGATATACTATGTTATATTTAAATTTATGATAACTTCTTTTTGTTAAATTCAATATATGTATATGTATAATACTAATGCTTTGAATACATAGTATTTTTTAAATATGGAACTACATGCGCAGATAGCAATTACACAAAATAAAGTATAAACGAGAAAAAATTTATCACACTTGCCGGCCAATGCTGTCGATCGAGAGAAATGTAGGATGACTTTATTTTTAATATAGACACTTTTGAACTTGTATCTTGATTTCTGCTACCTGTTCAATTACAAATGCAACGCCAATGTATTCAATTACATTCTCAATACTATGTTCAAATGTATATTAAATTAGCGATAGGAAACAAAAACTTTTTGTGCAATTGTACCACTTTTACAAAAGAGATGTTTTTTTGTTTGTACGAAAAAGATAATTCTATCATAATTTTACCTTTTCGGCGATTCCGAAACGGGCTCCATAAGATCAACCAGATCACCTTCTTTCCTTTTTCTCTTGTCATTTCGACTTAAAACCATTTTAAAATTCACAGCACGAAGATTACGATTCCGTATGTCAGTCAGTTCGAGTTATAAAAAGAATTAAATTAAAATTACCGTGTTATAAATTACTTAGGAATATTTAAATACTTAAAACATATACATTTATACGAATAGCGAACACACTTCTTGCGGGCATAGTTAAGTACTTTTGAACGATATCAAGGAATGAAGAGCTTAACAATCACATTGTGTATGCGATCGTGAGTAAACAATGGCAAGTAGTTCACGCTGTTCTACAGCAGTAATTCAAAGGTTTACGAGAAATCGATGTATTCATGTTCCACACTGTTCATATATTAAAGATGAATCCCTCGCTTGTATGCCATCAAAACCAGAAAAAATGTAACGTTAAGGAAATCGGGAACCACGAACTGTCTCTTTCTCGACGAACCCATTTGCCACGATTGTTTATTATGCCCAGAAAATGAAATACCATGCTCCGACCATCGATCGAAACAAACGTAGACATACCACATGTAACAAATTATATGGAAATCCCAGTAAAAGAACTGCCATAAGAGATCCGATTGGTCAATTGTATCTCCTTACCACGAAATGACTTGGAGCCATTTATATTTGAATACGTAACGTTCGATAATTGTTACGTTAAAAAATAAATATAAATTAATATAATAACAATAACGAGATGAGTCAACATTTTAGAAACGAATGAGTGTTAAGAATATCCTACAGGCGCCATCTGTTAAGAAATGTTGAGAGATAACATGTCGATAACGAGGCGCGAGAATTGAAGTACAGAACTCTTTTGTATATGTAGATAAATTTAATAAAACAAAACACATTAAATACTTTTTATTGTAACACATTTTAAATTACTTAAAATTACATATAAATATATAAAATCATTTCTAGTAGGAACTGAAGTTGTACCTAAAATACGAAGACATTTGCAAAGGAAATAACTTCTTTAAAGAATTAACTTAATAACACAATTCGCAAGGTTTTCGGCAGATGTTTCCAAAATCAAGAATTTTTAAGTCGTTACGAATTTATCTAAATGTATTTAATCTTTTATATTAAATAATCATAAGTTCGTTTAATGAATCTTTTCAATTTTTGCCGCAAATTTCGCAGAAGTCGCGTAATATCGATATATAGTATCGCACGTACATAATACATAGAAACATCATAATGCTTCGATTTATTCGTGCTTTTCTCCTATCGTATTACAAAAGCGGAATATCCTTGGTACGTAAGACCGCTCGTCCTTGCTACCATTCGCTGCAGCCACTAACATGTCCGAGCATATGGAGTATAATTCTTTCCTGATAAAAAAGAAAAAATAAAGTATTTCGTTTCTGAATTATATCGCTACGTGAAGGTTTTATTATAGTAGGAAGAAAATCCGTGGTCGATACGTTATTAGAAATAAGATTAGGTCGAATTATTATACTTGAGCAATATTAATAAAGGGATACCCTTGCGTTCCCTTCGTCAGATACTATTTTGTTACTGATTTCAAACAATTAATAAATCGTAATAATAATTTCTCAAAGCAATGTAATAATCAATATTATAATACACAAATTAAATAATTCAAAATTATCAAGCGTAAATCACGTGTATGTTTTTGCGCATCGTTACCTGATAAAATTCAAAGCGTTTGCTTCTTCGTACATTTGTCCAGGATGAATATTCTTTATGTCCGATCGGCCAAATCGAATAACAATATCCGGTGACTTCCATCGAGGTTGTCTATCAACTTTCTCTCCATCCGTTTCGGAGTCCATGCCATTTTCAGGATGACTACGACCGAATCTTATAAAAGACGATCCCATGTTGCTTCGACGCTCCTTCGATTCCGGCCCTTCCGAATTTTCGACTCTTTCTCTTTTTAAGACATATTCAAAGTCGTTTAATTTGTCGCCATCGAGGGATGTGACGATCGAGGAAGATAGCATACATTTAAAGCATATACAGATCAGTATGTATAGAGACAAGAAAGATTTCTGTAACAGAAATAAGTTAAACGTTTGTAGCGTTATTAATTTATCTTTAGTTCCTTAAACTTTTAATGTTTATAATCAATTATATAAAGCAGTGAAAAAATTACGACCGCGTCGTTCGTTACGCGATTTCCCGACGATTTCATTGTTTAACGAATTCACAAAAAAATCTTTTAACACTGATACGAATTCGTAGATCGCGAAGATATTCCTGCGTCTACTTTTTTAATTTACTTGTTAACTGGTCCTTTTATCTATCGTGAAATACGAAACAAACGTAGGCGTACGCATTCTGTCCTATCGTTGCGATCTCTCTGCAACTTCTTCGGTAATTCGATCGAAACTTATTGTTACCGGGTAAAACAATGCATTCTACGTTTCTGAATACATGGATACCAGTTAGTATTAGATACTTGTCTAGTGATATATTCAAAGTCGTTAGAAGTAAAAAAAAAAAATAATAAACATACGTTAAATAATTGTTGCCCGTATTAAAAGGGAGCGTTATTTTGTGACCGGAGTGAAGATGTCAAAAAGATAAAAATTCTGGATTAAACGATATTTAAGGTCGACGGTGGACTATGCAAACCGCTCCAGTTACGGCTAATTTCTATTATTAATCACCGGCAGACGCGTATCTACACGCGTATCATCGTACCCCCGGCTATTTAATGACACGAAATTGGATCTAAACGGTCTATAATCCGGTTACAATTTATTACACGCGATGTTCTTATTCAAATTAAA
>JAIFRP010004406.1:203954-214915 GCA_032403825.1 Odynerus spinipes
AACTTGGCCGACCGCAGAGAGGAAATTTATTATAACAAAAATTCGAAGAAAAGTAACATGCGACCAAAGAAACATTCTTTCGCGTAACTTCGTGCTCCTTGTCGCGGCAAAATGATCAAAGCTGACCGAAAGAAACGGGAATATTATAAATACGCGTAAATGTACATGGAAGACGAAAAAAATGATGAGCGATGAGAAGACGACGACGACGACGACGACGACTCACCATGTTGCAGATCAAAAGAAATTCCTCGAGAGGAACGGTAAGCGTGAAGTCTGCTCGGGATGTTGTGTTGTGGCCTGTTGGTGGTTGTTGTGGGAATGAGCGTCCTGTTGTAGGGATGACACTCTTTATATAGGGACACCCTCGGCGCAGCCACCGTACCGCCCTGCTCGAGAGGAGATAGCCTCACCTGACTTATGATTGGCCGCGCGTACAACACGATACCTCTACATTATTTTGATTCAATTATACCGCTGACTACCGACCTACGTAATCTCCTTTATTATTTATGGCTCTTGGCAAATAATAATCATCGTGGCTCTAACGCGGATACCCGGCCAAGGAGAAATGACGAAGATGTCATCCCTCTTTGCGCTCTGTGCTCCATTGAAACGGCGACGTTTATGCACGTGCACCCATTCGGGGCACTTACGCCTCTTTCATGAATCCCGAATGACGTGCAACAGGTAGGGTGGCTTCGCCGAAGTAACAGGTACTCCGAACCGTATCCTCGCTTTCCTCTTCTTTACGATTACTTCCGCGATCAAAAATTTACCCCGTGAACATGTCCGAGAGTATTCTTGAGACTTTTGCCCTTAGACGCGTTACGCTTTTTATTCTTTAAATTTTTACTTTTACCATGACGTTCGTGAACTACTGTTAGCTTTTTTAAGTGTATGTTGCTATTGGATCGATTATACTTGTGACGGTACTTTAAAAAGTAATTATTATTATTCGTAGGTGTAGGTTTGCGGAGTGAGAACTTTGCCGAGTTACGTGCAACTTAAACTTTTTATTTATTGTTTCTTTCTGTCTTTTTTTTTATATCGTTTAATCGGTGCCTATTTTTATGATCATTCATTTTTTAATTTTGCAGCGTGATCGTTTCAGCAGGAATACTACCTCGCCGTTACCAGGGGCGTGGTTTTTCTACAAAGAGAAGTTTTCGTTGCTTCGAGAGCTCCGCCCTGTTGGTACCGCGCAACGTACGTTTGTGGCTTCGAAAGAGGAATGTTTTACTTACCGAATCGATTATATAGACAAAATAATTGAATTGAATCATCATTTTTTATGGAAGCGAATTTTTCGTGATTTAAGAACAATGATAAGACTGAAAACTATATTCGACCCTTTGTAATGTATTTTACCTCCGAAGTATCGTAGCTACCGCATATTTGCGTACTAATACGTGGGTAGTATTTCTTCTGCTAAAAATGCAGCGAGATCTCCTCGCGCAGTGCAGCAATATTGATTTAATAGAATTTATTTGCTATGATGATTATTTGTTAATCAGTAACGATTCCTTCGATCGTATTAATTCTTGAAAATATATCGTTATTTATCTCGTACACCATCTTTCTCCTATTGAATCACATGTGACAACTATAATCTGCATGACTTCTACTTGCCAGTTCTACTTGTCCAGACGAACAAAAATCTAACGCGATAATAATTTCAGTAGTTATGGTCGGTATCGTATACGGCTGACCCCAGACGCCAGTTCATCGGCTTAACACGGATTATATATCCCACACGTTGTCACACCCTATACAAGAGCTGTATACAATGCACGTAGCTCGCGCAAAGAAACCTAACATTTTTCAAGATAAGATACCGCATTGTTCCGTCATATAGATTTATATACTTCTGACATTCCAATATATGTTAGACAATCCGGATAAAAACGATAACGCTCGGAATGAATTGCAATCTATCCATCTAACTTCATCAAAATGCGTGGCGCCTAATACGATACAATCGATCATCCCTATAATTAAATCTTGTTTGAGATGCTACTAGAATACGATGACGTTTTATTCGTAATTCGATTAAAAAGATTATTTGAAAAAATGTTCGACCCGGCTATGGATCATGAAGCTTACACACTATAGTATAGATTAACTACTAAAAAATATTCGTAAAATCGATTAAAAAGATATAAAAAAGGAGAAAGTTTAACGTTAAATAAACGAATCTACGAATATTGCATTTTTGCCGACAATTCGACATTTTATACGAATATTAAGAATTGAAATAATTTCAGAAATGTATAAAAGAGGTAATGGAAGGGATATGGTTCCTGGATCAAACACCATCAATTTCTTTCGTTATCGATCTCTATTTTTCTGCACGTCGTGTAGAAGATAAAGATAAATTTATTGGCACCTTATAAATGTTAATCGTATTCTTACAATACTATCGTAGTACGAAAATCTTATCACCCATTTTGTTTTCTCTATACTCTCTCTCTCTCTCTCTCTCTCTCTCTCTCTCTCTCTCTCTCTCTATACTATCGATCAAACATGTTTTACTAGTGAATTCATCGTTGTTCCTAAAATAGTGGCAGCCTCCAAATATATCGTGAACACACGTGCTTTCTCGTTAAATAAGATCATTAATGCGAGTGGACGACACCTCGTCCACTTTTCCGTGCAATAAATTATTTATCGAGTGATACTACGCTCCATGTTATCATAACTTTGGCTGCAGCTGGCTAACTTCCCGTTAGCCCTTTAAATCACGTACGATACTTATTCAACGATAAGCTTAATACTGAAGAAATTCATCGACGAGCTTAGGATAGATGAATGATATTACATACACAACATTCATTTATGTATATTCTTGTGCCTTCTCGTGTACAACTGCAGCAACCCGTATATGACTCATGACTGTAATTATTCGAACAATGCACTCATAACAATATGGACGTACGCGCAATACAATTATCCGCAATTTTCTTAACCAATTTCCGGCGATAAATATCATCATAAATATATAATGCACAACATGTCATAATGTTCGGTATCTAGAAGAAGCAGTAGAACGTATATTTTCACCCGGTGAAACATTAACATTTACGTCTTTATCGTGCGTCTTGACAAGAAGTTTCAGTTTTGACTAAAAGTGAAACATTAACAAAAAAAAAGAATGTACAGTCTGGGATGGAGAAAAATTAGATAAATAAATTAGGTATTTTTATAGTTATTGCTCTAATTTAGTTAATCGTTCATTTCATTTTGTACTTATGATTACACGTAACTAATAAAAGCAAAAGAAGTGAAAAAATAGTAAAAGTATCGAGTTTATAAAAATTACTATCATATTATATCCCAGACTGTCCATTGTTGACGCGCGCACATGTTGGAATGCTTCTCTTGATATACATATGTAGTAAATAAAGTGCTATCAGTCTTGTAATATGAAAATACTAACAACGTGAATTGCCATAGATATAAATTCGTTTTGTTTCTTAACTCTTTAAATCATTTCTATAACAAATATTTCTATAACAAATGCTCCGTTGAGCAGTGGAACTATATGGTTTTACAGTCTGCTCCGTTTGCATATTAGACGGTATCCGACTGAGCTAGTTACCGTTAGAATTACTCGACAGGATCTATATATTATTTAAGTGGTAGTGTATCAACGCTCGCTTATACTAAATTCAGGGATAGAACGAAAGTCATAATGATTTCGTTAATATCAATAAAATCGCATCTTCTCGCGTATACATAATGATCTTTATAAGGTATACCCGTTTTAATCCTATCCCTGACTACCGTCGATGTATATTGGCGATACACCGATTGCTAATGAAAAATTCGTCGCATATTGTTTTATGAATTCGGATAAAAAACATGGCAGGTATCTCGTTATTTATTCTTAATACTGAAACGTCTGACATAGTTCCTTAGTCTCTATAGTCTCTATTTAGGTACGGCACTTTCCTCGTCTTGCTGTTCGCTCATCTCGGCAGCCGAGGGTATAGTAGCTAGCAAACGTACGGCCAATCTACACGGCGATGCGGGTGGCTCGGGTTCTTGAATCGCGAATTGCCGCGTTAATCTTGGCTTAGGCCTGATCGGCCTGGGCGTGTTACGCGCACTGATCTCCAGGGAGGCCGTCGATCTTGACATACGCCACGTACTTGTACTGGCCGTAGCTGCCGAACCGGATGAATCGTTGCGAGACGAGCTAAGGTTGGAATCTTGCGATGGTTTTCTAGTGACTAACCACGACGACGTCCTTCGTTTAGGATCCAACAGTCTCAACGGTATACCACAATGATGCGTTTGTCTCCAGGAATCCGAACGCGACGAGGAGAAGTTCTCGCTAGAGGATACCGAGGAAGCTCGCTTATGCTGCTTCTGTTGAATTTCGGCGATTTGGTAAGCATAGTGATCGTTATGCGTATAACGCTGCCTTTGATCGGCCGTGCAAGGCCAGAGAAATCTAGCGCCCCACCACCGATAACTGGGGCACTGGCTCGTTTCCAATAGCTTCGAAGTGCACACGCATGGCGCCTGATGTTCCTTCGACGATCTGTCCACCAGACTGTTCGTATTCGCCGGTGTTTGCCGATTGCTAAAGTTCGAGCTATGCCGACATCTGCCGATTCCTCTTGTTACGCGAGACTCCTCGATCGCTTTGCATATCAAGATGCAATCCTTTTTAAATTGCTTCGTAAGAATCGCATAGAGAAAAGGATTGCAGCAGGAGTTGAGCGGCAACACGAATACGGCGAATACCTTGGCTTGTTCTAAGGACACTAATTGCAAGCCGAAAGCGGCGGTAAGCGAGAAGAAGGCTATCGGTGACCAGCACAAGAAGTCCGTAAACACGAGAAGCGCCATTCGTTTTGCTATACGAGAATCGTTCGAGTTCCAAGCTTGCGAGCCACGTATGGCACAGTACATCTTGAGGTAGCAGCCCATTAAAATTAAAAATGCTACTCCATTGATGAGCATCAGAAAAACAACGTACACTAAGGCCGCGGTACCACTAGTTTCAAACGGTAGACATATCGCGAACTTCCTATAATCGGAAATACCAAACAGCGGTAGAGTAGCCATCGATGTGGCAAATCCCCACCCTACCGTCATGATATACACGGCGTGCTTCAGCGAAAGTCTTTTATTGAGATGCATCGCATGGGTTATTGCATAATTCCTTTCTAAGGTGATCACAGCGAGAGTATAGACGCTTAATTCGGAACTCAAAACGCCAAGAAATCCTGCCAGTTGACATCCGGCCGACATTTGCCATGGTATAGCATACATTTTGAATTCTCCTAGGGTAGATGCGTCGAGCACCGCCAATAAACCTAAAATGTTTTTCGTTATAAGTTAAATACGCTGTTTCGTTATAACATATCTTTTACCATTTTACAAAAATTGTCGATACTCACCTAGGTAAACACCCATAAAAAAATCGGCTGCAGCTAAGTTGCATACTAAAAATCGAGGTACGTCCATCTTGCTCCTCGAAAATATTAATACAAATACAACGGTTCCATTTCCAAGCATGGCGAGTAGAAAAACTATCCAGACACCGCAGCGCAAAGTCCACCAGTCGAATAGATCTTGACACGGCAGAAATGGACCTGTAAGATTGTCAAGGTTGAAAGTCGAATCAGAAGTATACTTGATTTCGTCATAGGGACGAAGGAAAGTATGTACTGACCAGGTTGCGGTAAGCATTGTACATGAGAAGGCACTGTTTGTCCCGGCGCCGTATTCTGTCCAACTTGTTCCTCGATATAGTCCTCGCCGTAGGTAGGTACGTTGCCGGAGTATGTAAAATCTGGACCAAAGTTATCCCAAAGTTCGTTTAGTTGCGACCCAAACTTATCGCTCAAATTATCTAAAAAGTATAATCACTATGGTATCGATTTTTGTTTGCTTTTATTTAACGCATGCAAGACTTCGTGAATGAGGTATTCGATTCCTTGTGCTATATATAAAAACAGCTCATAAAAGGAGATGTGTGTAATGACGAATGTGAAAGTATCGTTGAAATTTAATCGAATTGTATTAATGGTTTTCCCAAAATTCGGTGTTAGTTTTACATTCGTTGAAAATTCGATGAGTTACGTGCTAAGCAACTTACCTCTATCACGTTTTATTCTATATCATGCAAGCAAATCGGTTCGATGTGAATTGTTACATATAACAAACTCTGCTTATAATTCCATTCTAGCATGTGACAGTACAGGCGCACAAATGGTTTCGTGTAAGTACGAATAAAGAATGTGTGTATTATTGTATAAATAAAATGAAATTCTTAAGAATATTTCTGAACTTGGATCGTAATGTACTCTTGTTTCGTTTAAGCAACTATGGAATAACAATGAAAATTACTTACTCAGACGAGGCCACACATCGCCAAAACTGGAATTCCACAAGGTCATGTCGAATTCATTATCTGTAGGGAATAAAATTGATTCGCGTAATGGTGACTGAGTTACGGTATCCTCTATCTCGATCGACAAATATGAACAGCAATGATAAGCATAGGAAAGGACCATGGTTTGAACACGTGGAAATTTGTCGGGAGATGGGAATTGCCTTAGTGCTGGATTATTAAAAGTTTTCAGATGTAGCAATCGTGCGAGTCCGTTCACTGGCAAGGTAGGAAACACGTTGTTCCCGAGGTTCCTAAAATAATCGATAAAATCTGTAGCAGCGTAATATTAATAATGATTACAAACTTTTTTTTATACTTACAGATCTTCCAATTGTTTCGTCTCGGTAAACGCTCCTGGATCGATATAATCTATGTAATTGCTTTCCAAGTCCCTAAAAGAGAACTATACATGAAACGTGTCAACGATATCTACCAACACTCACATTCCTATCTACATTTGACTAAAAATTTATATATCGAATCTTCGAAGAACCTAACTTACAATACTTGAAGTTTCGATAATCCAGAAAACGCGTCCCTCGAAATTGTCTTCAGGTTATTATTCGCTAACAGAAGATCGTGCAACATACCCAAAGTTCTAAACGGTGCGTCGGATATCGATGAGATCGCGTTATTCGTAAAATCTCTAAAAGCATTATAAGACATATCGTACAAAGTAGTATTCGTATGAAAAAATAATAAATGTTATTCGTACGATTTTAAACACAATATAACTCACATACTTACAAGACGCGAAGATCATGGCAATTTGTTAAATTTGGGATTTTTGTCAAATAATTCGATTTCACATCACTGAAATGAAAATACATTACATGTGCGGAGCTAGTCTCGTTATGTCATTGTGTAATAAGATGAACAGAGAGACCTATATTTCGTAACCCGTCTAGTAGGAGTAATAAATTTAAATCTCGATACAAATACGTAGCGTATAAAAGACGTGCAATATGTTGAAACGCTTGTTTAAGAATCTTTTGACATTATTTAGTGCGTTCCGCCAACGTTGAAGAACTTACAAACTTTTAAGTTTTGGACATTGAATGCAAAGATCTGGCGGGATCGCTTTCAGCCTTGCGCGGTCTAATTTCAACACCTCTAAAGAACTCGTTCCGTTGAGATTGGGAAAATCTCTCATTTCTTTTACGTCGGACAGTATCCTGTAACATACATATATATATATCTCCGTCATACGACGATATCGACACAAAATATACCTTAATTTATTTGACGATTCTCTCTTACGAAAATAAAATGACATTCATAGAAAACTGATTATTTCGTGTCGCGGAATCATACGTGTACTTACAACTTACGAAGTTTATGAAGATTTTGAAAAGTATTCTCGTGTATCTGCTTGATAGGATTTCCACGTAAATCGAGAGATACCAAACTTTCCATACGTTGAAATACGTATCCCTCGAGTTTCTGTATTCTGTTGTTCGAAATTGATCTAAGAAATTACGGTAAGAAATAACTTGTAAATAACTTGTAACTAAAGAATAAACTACGATGAAACTACTAATGCAATATAAATAGAAATCATGCGAAGAACTTACAGATCTTCGAGTCCATCGAGTTTTATAAGAGCAATAGGAACTTCCGTTAAATAATTGTTATCGAGTTCCCTAAAATAAAAAATAGCGATTTAGGTCCAATAACAAATGCATTCTTTTCATTACTATCACATTAATACTAATCGCATAAGAGAACCTAAAGTAAAAAAATACTTACAATACTCGAAGATTCGTTAGATTCTCAAATGCATCTTCGTGAATTGCATATAGATGATTACGTCGTAGTGATCTTTAAAAATTTCGCAAATGATCAGTAATTTATTACTTCCACCTTTGCAATAGTTATTACAACAAATATGCTTTTCATAATATACTTATGAGAGACAGATAAAAATACTTTACTGGAGAGTAGATGATATACTCACAAAAATTCGAGAGTGGAAAGCTGATGAAACACATGCGCCGAGACACGCGTTATATTGTTATTCGTCAAATCGCTGAAAGAAATAAAAAATACTATAAATATTATACGATTTTATTTATAACGCATAATATTTATCTCTATATATATAACATAACGTGCTTCCTGTTTACGTTAACTTATATTAAATCAGACCGCTTAGAGCTCGAAGCAAACGTTTACTTGTTAACTTTATAATACTATTACCCAAATATTTTACGATAAGATGATCGCATAAAACGTGTCCATACTTCTAACCACCAAGAGTTATGCGGATATTGGAACGATATAAATAATTCTAAACCAAGCAACCTTCCTGTTAGAGCCCGCGATACTGCTGGAATCTAAATCTGCGGAGTGCTCGCAAAATCGTCGCCCGCGCTTGCGAGATAAATTTTTCAAAAAAAAAGAAGAAGAAGAAGAAGCGCGCAAAGAACGCAATAAAGTAACCGCCCTAGTCGTAAACGTTTCGCGCATATAAATACGATTCTTTTAACGAGTCTTTCGACTTAATATAAATGTTTTTTATATAAAATGACTTAAATTCGCGCTCGTATTATTAATTCGCGGAGAATTTGAAATTTCTCCGGCACGTATGCCACGCGGCTCAAGTTGAATCCTGAATTCTTCGCACGTTCTTTCCCTCGTGTCAAAAATAAAAGGGACAATTATTTCGGGAGGAGAAAGAAAAATGAAAGAAAAAGAAGAACGACTCTCATTACGGTTGTAGCATCGTTGGAATTAATTAGCGTGCGCGATGAAAGAAACGTGAGCAGGTATAGGTAAGCTACGTTGAAGTGTCACGACACATTCGTCAAGTATGGCCGTGACCTCGCGCTGAAATATTTCTCACCGATCGACCGACATCGGTCTCGAATGAATCATTTTCTTCTTTTCTCGTTTTCTAGCGAAAACAAATGTAAGGAAGCCCGCGATCGGAGTGTCTTCTCTTGTAGATGATAAAATATCTCGAAGACCCGGGAGACGTTTGAAAATATATATACGTTCGCGAGATGATTCGTTACGTCGGTTACGAGGCTTTTCCTTGGCGACTCTCTCATAGTGATCGACGACTTCGTATTTATTGACGCTAGATCTTAGACGAAACAAACGTACTCGTAGTCTCGCATAAAATTAGGATCGCTTTGAAATTGAGATTTTTTATCGGTGACGAATGAAACGAGCAAACCGAGACTGGGTTAATTTTATACGCAGAATGAATTTTTAATAAAGCGAACCTTTCTTCATCGTTCATTGTCAGGATCATGTACGCACGCACACGCGCGAGCGTGTTCTCTCGTTCCGAACATACTTTCGTTCACTTCTATAATACGTATACCGCGCGAACAGCTAAAGTAATAGTTTCGACACTCGTAAATACTGACTGGTAGAAATTTAGGTTTCGACAGTCGCGAGCTGAACTTCTTTCGAAGGAAACTTTTAATAGTTCGCTCGTATAAGTCTATCCGCGATTATGTTACGAATTATATTACACGGTTGTTCATGCTTTATTGTATTCTAAACTATAATGAATGATATCTTTTAAAAATTGTTCATTCTCTATCATAGTAATGAATCGGGACGATCGAATAAAAGAATAATATTTACGATATCGATTCTCGTTACTTCGATAATCGATTTTCTTTACTTCGATAATCGATTAATTCCTAAGCGCGCAATATTTGAAATCGTCCTGGAAAGTCGTCGACGTCTTCCCAGTGATTCGTCCCTCCCGAAGGTCACGAAATCGCAATGGATCGCCACGATCTTCTTCGATTCGATAATTAGAAATTCAATTACGCGATCAAGGACAAAAAAACGGAAAATCCTCTTACGTGGTGGCAGAAAAAAGAAGTAGAACTCTCCGACTTTGTAACATGCGTGCAGAAAACGGCTAAAGGCGAAGCACTCGCAGTTTTATTTAAAAAGGAATCGTCGCGTATCCGTGTCTTCGAAAAGAAAAGATAGAAAAGAGAGAACAAATAAAAAGAATAAAAAAATATAAGCATTACGAGAAGGCGGGCGGGCCACGCGAGCGCGCGCGCCTCGAAGGGCGACTGCTACACCATAAGACGATAATAAAAATGACAGAACACGAACGTGACAGTTGACGCGCGACTTTCGTTGACCAATCGGTTTAAACTGAAAGTGTATACCCCGTTCTTATTTCTCGTACTCACAGTTTAGTGATATTGACCGGCGATCGAAGAACGATGCTCTCGAAGGACCGGCTCTTTAAAGCCGTCAAGAAGTCCGGTCCGCGGCAAATAAATCCTTGTCCGTCCGCGGTGACGTTACAGGTTTCCATCGCGGTGAGACCTCGAAGGATAATCTCATCCTGAGCGTAAGAAATACGGCAGGACAACATCGCCAAGACGATCGTTGTGCCGTAAGAAAAGTGCAGGCGCATGCCGATAAAACTCGCGTTTTATCGTCCGCAACCCTCTTCTCTCTTCCTCTCTTTCTCTCTCTTTCTCTCTCTCACTTTCTCCTTCCTCCCTTTTTTTTGTATTTTCTTCTCGATTCACCTTCTCTCCTTTCCTTCCTTCCTTCCTTC
>JAIFRP010004406.1:216716-255120 GCA_032403825.1 Odynerus spinipes
TTTTTTTTTTTAGATCGAACGGACGTTACCGAAGGACATGGGAAGATAGAGCAATTTGTGATTGTGTTGGTACAACCTTACTTTAATGACTCTTCAATTATCCTAATTACGAACTATTTCTAATCTAACGCTTAGCGTATCTTTCAGCTGGATTTTCCACAGTTATAAAAACGAACATGCGAACAAACAAACGAACATAAAAATATGGAATTGAGGATTTATTTCTTAAAGTTTTGAGATATTTTATAGAAATCAACGTAATTTTGATTTAACTTCATAATTCGTGAAAAAAATATAATGTTAATTACGAAAGAAAATTTCTTTTTATTAAAATGTATAAATAGGCGTCATCTTACTCTTCCCTTATGAAGAGTCAGATTAACAGAGAATAAGAAACATGAATGTAACATTTACAAGTTTTCGTGTCTTCGGTTGCACGTATTTCTTAAGATAAAATTTGTGTTGGAAGTACAATTTATTTGTTTAAGTATTATTTGTGCATGTAATCGATTATATGTTTATATTAAAGTAAAAATTAATTAAGCTTGATATTTATCGTAAATTTTTGCACGTGGGACGCATGGTATAAGGAAAGCCGTATGGAAGAATTATATTAACTTTTTTAACTTAAATTCTATTTCCTTAAACTTCCTATTCCGAATGACGGAGGAGGTAGACTTATTTGAATGCAAGTCCAGTTACATGATCCATCCCGCCTAAATATGTTGTCTAGCAACGAACTTTCACCGACTACTTAATCACCGTGCAGTAGAAAAAAGGAACGACAAACGATATACATAAATATTGTATCGGTATATCTTCGGGAATTAAACCAAATTATAGGATGTAAGGAGAATTGGAATTGTATAGTATTTTTGGGACGTCACTTGATTTATATTTTAAGTAAAAATATATAAAAAGATGAAAATAACAAAAATAAATTCTAGAATGAACAGATTTTGTAAGCTTTTTTACGTGTTTGTCACTTAAAAACTTAACAAACTGCAAATTGATAATTACTAAAATTGAATATCTTTACTGATCCATGATTGGCTTTTAATGTAGGAAATCTTGATTTTCGTTTAAGTATATAGAATTTTTATAATTAAAAATCAACACGATTTTTTGCTGTATATAAAAAAAGCAATGCAACTACTGTACCATTTCAAATTAAATTACCTATAATTAACATTTTCTCCCACTTTCTAAAGAATTCTGTATTCATGTAGTATAGTACTAGTATCAGTACCATTAATACTGAAAATACTTAATATCCATCTGCATTATTGCTTAATATGATTAATTTATGTATCTATAATCAATGTTCAAAATATAAATATTCTTTTTTCTATGCATGTGATAATATTGGCTAATCCGCTGTGGTAAATTGATATCGCGAACCCAAACCCTCATTTGTAAAAATATCGAATTCCTCTCGACTCGTTATAGCAGAACGAACATCGTCCAATGATAGAACTTGTGGGCATCTATAAACAAAATTAATTTACAGTTAAAATTGTTAATTATATATTAACAATTATATTAAGTTGTATAATAAATTATAAAATATTATTATTACTCTTTGCCATTGCTTTTTTCCCAAGCTTTTGCCAAAGATGCTCTAACAAGATCCTCTAAGAAACATTCCATGGCCTAAAGACAAAAAATATATGTTTTATATTGAACAATTAAAATGTACATCAAAATTACAAGTATAATGCAGCAATTATTTTACCTGTATTATGGTACGACTAGCAGTACAATGAAGCACGTTAGGAATAATTTCTTCTGGCTTTAATGTAATACCGATACTTCTAGTTGTTTCGCAAACAAAATTATGTAGCGGTATCAATCTTTCTTCTAAATCAAGAGATATCATTTTAGATGATGTCGATACATCTTCACTGGATTCGGTTTTAATATTGCTTTGTTGCATAGTTCTATTGTTGTCAGGATTCTGTAAAGTTACAATATCGATATCTTCCTCTTGAGAATCACTGTTATCTGTTGTTACATTTTTTGACATATCGTAGCATGTTTGAAGCCACTTTTGGAATGCTATTGGTTCTGTACATGTAGATATTGCAGATATTTCTGAACATGGTAATCTTTTTGCTCCATTTATTGTAATTGTCCCATCTACACCAAAACAGGAACGTGTTGGAGTGTAACCGTGCAATCTGGCCCAAAGTATTATCTCCTTTACCGACCATAATTTATCTTCTGCAATAAGTTTTTTACGTAAAAATGATCTTATTGTTTTCGCACGCCACCATTCATATGCTGCACGCTTTCCCACATTATGATTAAAATATTCTTCCTCGCTAATGCAAGCATAAGGATGCAAACGTCTGTAGTCTGGATCGGATGCATATGGAGTAACAATAGGTATCCTACGTACAATAAATCGTAATAGACCTTCCACATTTGTTATTTTTGCAGTTTCTATCGATTTAAGAACTTCGTCGTATACATCTTCTTTGCTGTAAAGTTTCAATTTGTCTTTTCCCAAAATGATTCTGGATTTTCCTACTTTACCATTCTGGTGAATCGATTTAGAAAGAGTCTGATCTTTTTGTAATGATGATGTTCCTGAATGTGAACTATTTATGTTATACAAATACTTCATACTGTCAGAAGAATTATCCACTATTTTCAATGCTGGCACATCAGAATTTAAATTTAACAACAGACTATTTGATGGCTTTATCTCCAATACTGCATGTGTACTATTAAGTAAACTTTTATTATTTGAATTAGTTTTTCCTGTTTGTATTACTTGTTTCTTCAAGAGGCTTGTTCCTTGAGGTATAAGTATACTTGTTTTTGAATTAATATAATTTATGCAATTATTTGTATCCACTTTACAATAATTTTTAACATATTTTGCAGTATTTACTTTAGAAGAACATGCATTATTTGTTTCTGTTGAAATATTTTTATTGTTTTGTAAAATTAACATATGCTTTCCTATAGTTGATTCAAACGAAGGAGGTATAGAAATTTGTAATGGACTTAAATTAGATTTTAAGTCCATTGGCAATGATGTACTTCTACTTGTCTCATTTATACTTCTGCCCAAATTTGCTTTTGGCACAACTTCTTCCAAACGTATTTCTTCTTTTTTTATTAAATCTGTCTTTGTGCTGGAGTCAATAATTTCAGAAGAGGATAGAAGTTTATTTGTATCTTTAACCCATAATAATGTTGATCCAACTTTTCTACATCCGTTATTACTTTCATCACTTATATCTTTCTCAATGTCATCTTTTTTATTTGTAACTGAATTGATTTCAGCACTTGTTTTTCTATTTACAGTAGGAGATGTACATTGATCAACACTAGAAAATTGCTTTGTTGAATTTGTATTATTGCCAGATAACTCTGTTATTGAATTCATAGATTTTTTAATTAAATTAGAATGTGTAGATAATTGTGGCAAATATGTGGAAGTAATTCCAGATGAATGCTCTATAGTTATATTTTTCTCTACAAATAAATTATTTTCATTAGAATAATAATTACCAAAATAATCATGATCATGAGAAACGGAAAATCGTATCTTTTCCAATTGTGCTATGTTACTATCACAACTAAGAGATGTAGAAAGCGTAATGTCATCTGCCATAAATGACATTGATTGTGCACTGTCATTATCAAACTCAGATTTAATACTAGTTATATCTAATTGTATATGAGAATCCATATCATTTAATTTATTGTCTATATTAGGAACTCCTATATTATCTGTTTCGTTTTTTACAGTAATTGTAGCAGAATCACTCGAAATACTTGATTTTTCTGGTGTTCCACTAATCATTGCATCCGATTTTTTCTCATCATAAACAGTAGATAAACTTATTCCTTCTGTGAAACTATCAGTAGTTTCATTATTAGTTTGTGTAAGAGCACTTGAATCCATTGTATGAATCCAAACATCGACTATAGTTTCAGAACCTAATGTTTGAAGACCAGTATATGTACGATCTAATTTGAGATGATGTATAATATCCATTGGTTTATTAATAGGATTTTTAAAATGCAATTGAACTCTGAGTGGAAATTCACCCCAACCTCGTCTTGAGAGATGAAATGGAGCAGATGAAACTTCGACAACATCGTTTGGTCTATAACTTGGATGCAAAAAAAATCTTACTTTACTTACAAAATCTCCGATATTAGAAACCTCTTTACTACCTCGTACATATATTGTCCACTTATGACTAGCAGCATCTTCTCTCCAATCTGGTGGAATCCACTTAGAAATATTTCCAATAACTATACGTTTTCTCACTTTATGCCTAACACCCCTAGAAGGACATACAGGTTCTGGCACTCCACTTTTTGGTGGTACATATCGTGGAATCTTTTTTGGTGGTGGAATATCATCCTCGACAGTGTGTTCCTCAAACTGCATAGTTGTATTACACTCCCTTGAAGATTCTGCTGTATTTTCAGTCTTTAAACCATTTTGTTCAATTGTTTTGGTTTCTACAGATGAAGGATGTAAATATCCATTTAAAAACCGAGGATCCGTGGATGTAGATGGTACAGCAAAATCATTATGCAATCGTTTTGGACCTTTACCAATTAATTGTTTAATTGCTGGATGAATACGAACTTGCTGTGTTTCTCGATTCTGAGAGGCCTGACATTGTTTACGATTATAAAAATCAGTAATTATAACGTATCTTAATAAATGGAGTGTCTTCAAAGCTTTGTGTAACCTTTCTTGAATTTGTAAGACTTCATTTCTTTTTGCATCAATTTCTTGTGAAAATTCTTTTTCAATTATGGCTGTTATTTTCCTTGCTGTAGTACGTGCTAATCAATAACAAATTTCAATATAGACTTTTTTATAATTATTAATATTATCAATATAGGTAAATACTTCTGTAATTTTACCATTTTCTTCACAAACTTCTTCTTGATTTTTATTGGTTGATACTGGAATTGTATAGTCAGGATCTTGATCATCAAGTGGGTTCTTCAAGGTACTCATTTAGTGTATTTAAACTTGAAAATAGAAATAAATAAAAACATTAATGTAATATGAAATATTAAAAAATGTTGGAGAATAATCAACATTGAAATATTAAATCATTAACATTAGATAATTGAAATTAAACTATTAAAAATTATACATGTATTATAGGCATAATTTATATTAATTATAATCCTTAACATATAATTTCTTGTTGTTAATTATACATCTAATAATATTTATTATTTTACCTGAGCACTGTCACGAATTTCAATATGTAAGTATATGATGCACTGACAATACGACTTATAATCAAATGATAAAATGTTATTGAAATGTGTCCTTAAAATCATTAATATCATAATTTAAGCGTAAATGTTTATTTTCTTTCACCGCTACTTTCGTTTCAAATATAGTTACGTAGAAGCTGTATATAATACAGCTGTACAAAAGACAGATTCAGGTTATATTATAACCATTATAAAATGCATAAACTGCACACATGGACATTAGACAAGCAGAGTCCTCTTCGAAAAATACTGACAACACAAATGCAGTGTTACCTCAATGCATTCAGTTTCTATGATTTTTTTATAACATAATTTGTGACTTTTCATTACCAAATAATCTAAGATATGATTTCAAATCGTTTTTAATGTGCCACTCTCAATTGATGTTGCATTTTATATATATATATTATATGAGCAAGCATTAAATACCTTTTGTTCCTATTGGATACTCGTCATTTCGATTCAACAGTGACTACCAATGAAAATAGTTGAAAGCGGCAGAGACATGAAACGTGTTTAGCTGCTGAGTTGCGCATCTATATCTGTCTTTTCCCGCCTGGTTTCCAGAGAGGCGGCTTCTATTTTCCGTTTTTTCGACCTGGAAAAGAACAAGGTGCGTTAATTATTATTGTGAAATGAAATCCAAAAACATCGTTAATTTATGAATCGTTATGACAATAATGATGGTTTATTTTTTATCATGTAATATTTTTCTTAAGCTTTAAACAGTGAGCGACCATTATTTCATGTCCTATGAAGTATTGGCAAGTCCAATTATAAAAGCATTGTACGAGCGTATGTCATTCGTACTTGTATTAAAATTGTTATATTCAAGGAAAAATATTATTATTTTCGTTAATATTATAATGTCAACTGTAAAGTTTCATTAAAAATCATCTGTATGATTAAATATATCGGGAAAAAATGATTAATTAAAATATAACCTCTAAATATATATATAAAAAATACAGGATATGTTGTAATTATTATACTATATTTAAAATAATATTTTTATTACAGAACATCATTAAAGATGGTAAAGATTATGAAGAATGGTAAAGTTGTACTGGTCCTCAGTGGCCGGTACGCTGGAAGAAAAGCAATCGTCATGCATACTTTTGATGATGGTACTACAGATAAACAGTATGGACATGCTATGGTTGCTGGTATCGACAGATACCCACGCAAAGTCCACAAAAGAATGGGGAAAGGAAAGTTACACAAACGTTCCAAGATTAAGCCTTTTGTAAAAGTAAGTTAAATATGATATTTAATATTTTATTGAGAAATTATTCATATCATTCTATACTATTTATATCATTATATTTTAGATTTTGAACTACAACCACTTAATGCCAACAAGATACACGGTACCGGAATTACAATTGGATAAAATATCTCCAAAAGATCTTAAAGACTCAATGAAAAGAAAGAAGGCACGATTCCAGACTCGTGTAAAATTTGAAGAGAGGTATGTACTCATATTTATTAATTGTATCAATTAATATGTAAATACATGTGTTCTAGTTAGTTTATAAGTAAATATACTTATTACAATGTTTTACTTAATATGACAATTTTTAAATCGAATTTTTACAAATAATAATTATATGCTTTTCTACAGGTATAAATCCGGCAAAAACAAGTGGTTCTTCCAAAAGTTACGATTCTAATCTTTTACTTATAAATAAATACTTATATGCAAAATATACAAAGTGTCCAATTTTATTTCATTGCCTAATAAAATATCACGTAGTAAAAGAGATGCTCGCTCAGCTGACAAAGAGCATATGAAATATTTAATAAAAAAATTATTTCAAGAGTTATAATTATTTGAGCAATTAATTTAAGGAATATAATTTATTTTACATTGATACATAATATTAATAATTCTCTTTACTATCTCATAGGCGTTTTAATAAATAAATATAAAAATGTTAATGTTTCAATGTAAGAATGACTATTAATTATTAAGCTTTGCAACACGTTCAGAGAGCGATGTTATATTATTTTTTATAACTTCTAAGTTCGATGCAAAACTTTCTTGTACACCTGCGAGCAAACACTTGTTGCTATCCATAAATTGAGTATTCTGTTTCTGTAGTTCTTCAAATTGTTTCATTGCTTTACTGAAGTTTGCAGCTAATATAGAAAAAAAAATTGTTATAATAATTATACTACAACCTATAATATTATTAGAATAAATAAAACGTGAAGATACTTATATATATATGTATTTATATAACACAAAATTGATTCTCACCTTGTTCATGTATAGTACTCAAAGATGTCATTCGATTTATAGTTAGAGGTAAAATATCTGACATACTTTCTGTTTTTTTCATGATTTTATACATTTCCTCAATCTGTTAGAATAAAAATTTTTTTTTAATCTAATTGCTTTTCATACACTTTCTTTAATAATTGGTTATGTCAAACCTTTTGTTTTAACTCTGAATCAGGAGTCAGAGTAGATTTCTTCTGGGCAATAGTATCAATTCTATGAATTAATGCAGATAATCTACTTTCAATAGTATCCAGTTGACTTGTATCTAAAAGTGCAGCTTTTGCACTTAACTGTTGTACAGCATCCATTATACCTTGACATTTCAAATTCTACAAAATATATAAAACGTAAAATGATTATTTTATGATCAACACAAACTGAAAAATTATAAATTATTATATGGCAGCATAAATTATTGTAAGATTTCCAACATTACCCGTGAAAAAACTGCAAAATTTTCATTAGTTGTACCAATGATATTTTCAAGGCAACATAATCTCTGTTCTAGCTGTACAATTCTTGCAACTTCTTGCATTCTAGCTTTTTCTGGAAGATACATCATTTTGTATTCTAAAACACCGGATGCAGGAGTTTCCGTAGTTTCAGTAGTTTCTGATTTTATCTCTGCCTCTGTTTTTAGAATACCAGTATTCCGAAATACTTCTATTTGCGATATCAGCTGCCTAAAATAATCAATATTATAAAAACTACATATTCTATCTATCAAAACTACAAAACATACTTTAATCTAGCTCCTTGAGGATCTGAAAGTAATTCAATCAGGCCAGAACCAAGAGATTCTTCTATTTTTAGATCATTTATTTCTTTTCCTAGCAGTTCCACTTGAGAAATTATATCTACTATAGATTTGACTTCTTCAGTTTCATCTTTTGCCTTTTCCTAAAAAAGCAGATGTGTACACATTTTATAAAATTTCTTATGAAATATATAAAACTAATTATAATATTATACTACCTTCAATGCATTAATTTCTTCGTACAAATCTTTTACTTCACACTGTAAACGTTGATATTTTTGAATAGGGGTTTCTTTCTCTCCTTCGCCTGGAAGTTCATAATCTCTAAACCTGTATTAAATAAAAATAAATTCTACATTTGATTATACTATATATAACAGTCCAAATACAAACATACTTAAGTAAATACTAACTTGTAACCTGTTCTTGGTTTACGTGAGATAGAATCTGAAAAGTCAATTTTTGTGTCTCCTACAGTTTTGGTTTTAAATTTACTGAAAGCTTCCCTAGCGTTTATATGTAACTTTTCTATAGAGTCTGATTCATCCTGAACATAAAAATATATATATTAACAATACTGAAACATACTAACAAATATCATACAAAGTAAAGCTACTCTACCTCTGAATAAATTTCAAATTGTTCTGACTCTGGTAAATCAGTTGTTTCGTAAACATCAACCTGATCATATGCCTGCAATATTTTATAAAGTGTTACACTTGGATAAGATATTCAACCTTTATAGAAATATTGTAAAGCTGTAAAGTTTAGGAAATACATACAATTCCAGGTAAATCAGAATATTTAGAATCCGCCATTCTGACAGTTTATGTTAAACTCGTGCAAGAGAAGTTTTGTAGAATCACAAATGAGTTATGCGTCAACTCGTACTTTTAACAATAAAATGACAGCAGACGGATAACTGTAAGAATCTAGAGTGACAAAGAAAGAATAATTACAGACACTGTCATTCAACTTGTTCTGTGATTGGTCTATTGCTGTGTACGCAAAGTATCATACACCACCCTCTGCTGGCTATTTTACTAAGCTCCCCCTTCTTTCATGGATCGTAACACTGTTATTAATTGTTAAGTCGTTATTTAACCATCGATCTACTTACCGACAGCAAGTAATGAATGTTTAAAGCACAAAACGACTAAATACAATATTGTCAAAAATTATCTAGCCTAGCTGCTAATACAATATAATAAATGATTTATATAAATAATAATTTTTCTTTTTCGAAGAAAATTTCGAATTTTTTTATTTAATCATACAATTAATTATTGAGGAATAATATATACTTATGGTTCATTAAAAGTAATTTTATATGATTTAAAGTGTTCAAGACGTTTTTGAAGACACAAGAAGGACAGTGACATATGTAAATATTTAGATCAAGGAATATAACATGGATTTCATTGATGAAGTAGATAAATTTGCACATAAATGTTGGAAAAATATTTTTATGGAAGTACACGAAGCTGCTGTTTACATAGACTCTGCAGCAGCAGAATGTCTTCACTGGCACACAGGTGATCAAGGATATCTTGTATTAAAGGCTGCAGGGGCATCTTCTGTACACGATTTAGCTGCTTATAATTTACGTGTATGTATATATAAATATCAAATATTGCAAACATAATAAATACAAGTATATTTATTCAATTTTATCCTTGGAAATGTTTTTATATAGAATATACAAGTTAAGGATGCCGAAAAGGCTGTGATTATTTCTACTTCAGCTTATGCGAGTTTTTATGAATATATCATTAAGATGATAATGGAAAAAAATAACTTCAAGAGTTATATAATTGTTACTACTGTACATTATACAAAAATAAATTACGATAATAGTATTTCAGATGAAAAATTAAAGAAATATACAAAAATGAAAGAAGATTTAAGCAATTCTATGAATTCCAAAAATACGTTGCAGGTAATTTAATTTATTTCTCTTATTACACATAAATTATTTTTGAATTTTATGCAAATATATATTACATTGGCTATGTATTACTTTATAGAATATTTCTGTGGATATCATTTATGTTCCTATTTTTATAAGCGTTTTAACGAAGGACTTATTTACCACACCACCTTTTGCAAATTTAATGCCACCAATTTGCAAACCAGATCCTAATAAAATTAAAGAAACAGAAACATACATAAATCACTTAGTAAGTTCTTTAGAAAGTTTATTCCAGCATTTGAATATTACAGAAGATATATATTCAATTGGTAAATGTAGTGATTATATAGCAGAAACATTGAAAAATTTACCTGCTGCTATTAAGCGTAGATCTGTGAGTATCTAATCCATCAAATAAAAAAAAAAGATAATTCCACAGTTATATCAGTTATTAAATTTTATAATAGAAATTGAATGGAGCATCTGGATCTAGAATGTCTTTAATTTTAATCGATAGAACATTAGATTTATGTGCAGCTACTAGTCATGATACAAAATCAATTCTATCAAGGATGTTATCCATTTTACCACATTTGCCTAATCACACAAACGACATTGCAGTAAACATGACTCCAATTGTTTGCGAATTTAAGGTAATTAAATGAAATATGTACAGATATAGACACTAATTTATTGTGCCTTTGTCATGTAGTAATGATATTACCTTTCAAGACAGATGCACCATTTGACGAAATACCAGGATGCTTAGCAACTACTGATAAAAGTTTGATTGAAGCCTTGGTCTCAAAAAAACAACAGGCAGTTCTTTTAACTGCAAACCAATTACTTCAAAGTATATTAATACCAAAAGAGAGTCCAAAATCTAAAATAACTACAAGAGTTTCTATCCACAGTTTAGAAAAGCTTATGTACAAATTGCGGGATATGAACGAAATATATTCTACATTTCAATCCAGCAAGCAATTACAAGTAATATCATTATTAATATTAATGAGCCTCAATACATTTCTGACATTAATGTTATATGTGTTTACCAACTTTCAGATAATTTGGGCAATTGTACAGTCATTGAAATCGGATAAAAATATACAGATAGAGTTACTTCTTAGTATCGAAAAGTTGATATCACAAAATGTAGCTGTTAGTCGAGATTCTTCAAGCGTACTAGCACAAGTAATTATCAAGTATTTTTTATAACAAGATAATAAAATAAGTACAAATAAGGTAATTATAAAATCACTAAAAAAACATTTAAAGAATAAAATTGAACTAATTTCAGTTAAGTAACATCATAAAAACACGAAATGATAGAAAATTGGATACTGAAAATCTGTTTGCACTATTAATATATGTTTATGCCCTTGCTGGCACACAAATACATTTTTCACCTGCTCAAGAACAACTCTTAGAAGAAGCTATTTCGATAGCTGTATACGAAGACATAAAAGTTTTTAATGAAAGTACAGACACTGCAAGTGGAGTTTATCAGCAAACTTTATTACTGTTAGGTTTGTACAAATATAAAATTTTGATGAATGCAATAACAAATGTACATTTGTGTTATAAAATAATTTTTAAAATATTATCTGATTTAGGAGCAAGTGATGATGAATCTGCAAAAGAGATTTCAACAAAGACAGCAAAACATTTTATGACTATGCTACATGCTATAGCACAAAAACGAGAAGGGCTAAGAAACTACATGTAATTTTACTCTAAACATATCATTTTATAATTCCAACATAAGATTCTTAATTGATTAAATTCTATTGTATTACAGATCTTTAGTATCTGACCCTCATCCTAGTGAGATGGTTCAGTATGTTGGTATCTTAGAACAATTAGTTAAAGATATAATAAATCCAAAGAGACCAAAAATTTCTGATTTACATAAAAAAACTATGCACTCTGGCATTGGATTCAAGTAAGTACATATAATATATCATAACTATAATTAAATAATATCTCAATCATTATGTTTTAGTTTCTTCTCGAAAAGCAAGTTAGAACATCATCCTGCAGATAATCCATGGATATTAATATATGTCGTTGGAGGTATTACACCGGAAGAAAGTAGAAAAATTCAAGAGATAACATCTACATATAAAACGAACTGTTCTATAACACTTGCAGGATCTCGACTATTAAATCCATTAGATATGGTAAATGAAATACTTTTATCGACAATAAAGAATTAAATGCATAAATAAAGATATCTAATTAATCTCCTTCTGTAATCCATATAATAACACCTGCATTAATCATATAGTTGATAGTTCTTGTACCTTTCGTCGATTGTATAACACATGAGTGTTTCTCTGAATTAGTATTTCTATATAAGTGAATTATATAATTGAGTTCTTTTGTGACTCTGTTAGTAACAGATTTCATAGGCTCAGTGTTTTTTGATAAAGAATTACTTGGCTTTGTATAAATTGTAACAACATTGAATTGGGACGTAGTCGTATGAATAATTTTGACTAAACTTTTCACATAAAGATCTATAGACCAAATCCCTTTACTTTCTCTATTTTGCCAATAATATGCCGATATACTATCAATTGCTAAAATTGCTATTTTTTCATGGCGAAATAGAATATTTTCTAATGTATGCAACGTTAGTAAAAATTGATCATTATCATAACAATTAACAACAATTAAATTATCGAGTACATCGTTAACAATTCGATTAATCGTTCGTTTGTTTACTCGCTTTGTACTAGATTCATACGCATCAGTCACAATTGCCGACATTATTTTAATCAATTTTGTTATTTGAAAATGACAATCGGTGTTTATCAAAACCGCTGAAGCTGCAAGCCCTTTAATATGAACACCGTCGTGCCAATCAGGAAGTATACATTTAGCAATCATCTTAGTTAAGAGAAGAGATTTCGCACTGGATGCATCCCCAGTAATTTCTACGGTATCCGTATTTCGTAACCCATTAAAAAAAAGCGCATCATCGAACGTTGAAACGCATGGCGCTTTCCTTAAACGCATAATTAATTGCAATCCGGTCTCGACATTTGATTGCATTGTATCAAGTTTTTCAATCGTTTAATGGCTTGCCAATGTCAATTCTGTTACTTATCATGTTATACTTTAATCGCGATACAATTTATATTCAAGTTCTGTCATCGTCGAAAAATCGAAAAACATAATATGTAAAGTTACATCTACACGAAAGTGCAACCAAACCATAACAAGATGCCCCCGCAATCTTCTAAAAAATTAATGTACCAATTAGCGAACGTATTCGATAACAAATCATCGACGATTGGTGGTTACGATCAGAAAACTATCGAACAACCGATCGCGCCAACTGGTGGACTCAATCTAGGATACAAATACTTTTCTTCGATGCGACGATCATCGCACCACCCCATCTTACGATCCCCTTTGACTATCCTCGGAGGCTACAGATTCGGCACGGCGAAGTGCGCTGGACGCAATAACTTAACCGCCATTTTTCCTCCTTCCGAGAACCGATGTTAGAGCGCAATTCGTTCGATTTGTTTGCACGTATTAGGCAGCTCGCATAGACTCCAGATAGAACGAATAAATATTTCGAGAAGACAAGCGTTTTGTCTTCGATCGATAAATCGTAATAACCAGGCGAATAAAAACGAACAATCATAAGAAAAGAAAGAATAATGGTAGATCGGCGGTAAAATTTCCCTTTCGGCTTCGAGCATCGAAAGTGGCTGGTGCGCGTGTGCGAACCGCGCCGAGGGGTGGTTGGTCGATGGTCCGATGTGCGAACTCGAAAATTGCGAATTCGGGTGAATTTTTCCATGTTTTCTGCTCGGTCTTGGGCTGAACGTGAACGGTGATTCATTGTTTGTTTTATCGTTAAGAGAAAAACGCGCGGTTCGCGAGCTGCCACCGCGACGCGAACGGGTGGCCAAGTATTTCGTAAGGGCGCACAAAAACGGCACGCGGTTGTCGAAAAATGGCGAAAACCTTTCGCGCGGTGACAGTATTGACTTTGTCAAACAATGGACAGTCAATACCGAAGTATAATAAACCGGTCACACTCAACGTTAACTATGACCCGCAAGGCCTCAGCGTCGAACTCGTCTCAGGTATTTATTCCTTTTAAATATAACGCCAAAACGTTCGATCTACGATCTCAACATTGACGCGTTTATTCGTGCCGACATAACCACACTCGGCCGACCGGAATGTTTTATTCTATTGTTCTTTGCGTTCGCATTGATCTATTGTCATATTTTTTATCATTCTTTCTTTTCTTCTTCGTGTCATTGATCACCTATAAGTGATTTAATTCTTTCTCTTTTGAAAAGACGATCTTTTCATTGCGTGTCGTGATACGCTTTTTTGTTCTCGAACACGTAGTTTTCTTTTTCGAATGTATAGCTTTTTTTTCTACGTCAAGACAATGATTTTAAACGAACTATATTTCGTAGATGTGTATTCATTTAGGAGCGCTTATAGTTAATCTGTCTATTTGTCATTTCATTTTATATTTTTTTCTTGAATTTTACTTTGTTACAGGTGATTCCACTGGAAGAGAAAAGGTTTCATTATTGGAGTTTCCTGTAACCCATACTACTGAATGCTCTAGAGTTTCTTCACGAAGTTATGTTTTTACATTGGATTCAGATAGTTTGTTAATAACATTTGCTAACGAAACAGGTGAATAAAAAAGTTTACTATACAAATGTATACTTTCTTAGTTTAAAGATACTATCGTGAAGTATAATTTTTACAGACTTTCGAAACTTCCACTCACAAATACTAAAACTCAAAAATGGAAAGGGGGTATCAGCATTTAATGAAAGAACAGAGGAGTCGTCAGCCATGCAATATTTTCAGTTCTATGGTTATTTATCGCAACAACAAAATATGATGCAAGATTATATTAGGACAAGCACATACCAACGTGCAATTCTTGGAAATTTATCAGATTTTAAAGATAAAGTTGTACTAGATGTAGGAGCTGGTTCTGGTATTTTATCATTCTTTGCAATTCAGGCTGGTGCAAAGAAAGTATATGCTGTAGAAGCAAGTAATATGGCAAATCATGCAGAATTACTAGTAGCTGCCAATAATCTATCGGATAAAATTATAGTAATAGCTGGAAAAATAGAAGAAATAGATTTACCAGAACACGTCGACTGCATCGTAAGCGAACCCATGGGCTATATGTTATACAATGAAAGAATGCTTGAAACGTATCTTCATGCCAAGAAATGGCTAGTACTAGGTAATCACAGGCAAATTGCCTATTCTTATGATATTTATTCTTTTGTAATTTTTATTAATTCATTTAAAACATCATTGTATTTATAGGTGGTAGAATGTTTCCTTCTAGAGGAGACCTGCATATCGCACCATTTTCCGACGAAAATCTTTATATGGAACAGTTTAATAAAGCCAACTTTTGGTACCAAACATGTTTCCATGGTGTAGATCTCTCTGCAATGAGACATAATGCCATTAAAGAATATTTCCGCCAACCTATTGTTGATACCTTTGATATAAGAATTTGTATGGCTAAGTCTGTCAGGCATATCGTAGATTTCCAGACAGCTGATGAGACTGATTTACATAAAATAGGTATGTTACATGAGATGATGTACTACAAAATATATAATATACTAATTTGTGATAAATTATAAATTTTAGATATAGATGTTGACTTTCACATATTAGAAAGTGGTACATGCCATGGTCTTGCATTTTGGTTTGATGTGGCATTTATTGGTTCTACTCAACAAGTGTGGTTAAGTACCGCTCCTACAGAACCCCTTACACATTGGTATCAAGTACGTTGTCTTCTTGAAAATCCACTATTCTGTAAAAGTGGCCAGTTACTTTCAGGAAAAGTGATTCTTATTGCTAATAAAAGGTAATATTAAATAATTACTACACTTGCTATTAAAAAGGGTACCTGTTTTCTCAATGATTTGATTAAAAATTGACAAAAACATCAATGTGTTTGATTACAGGCAATCGTACGATGTTACGATAGAACTCAAACTTGAAGGAATAAATATGGAGAGTAGTAGTAATACTTTAGATTTGAAGAATCCTTACTTTAGGTATACGGGAGCAGCGGCGCAACCGCCACCTGGCTTAAATAATACTTCTCCTAGTGAATCTTATTGGACAACACTGGATGCACAAGGTGCTCGACAAGCTGTGAATATGGTTAATGGCATGTCAGTCAATGGTCTTGGTGAGGTTTCAATGGATACAAGTGGAGCAGTAAATCCCAGTAATTTACTTGCAATTGGTAAGATTTAATTTTAACTAAGTATTAACATTTGTAACATTTAATACTATAAGATGCTCTTTTGACGTTGATCTAATAAAAATCTAGATTGATTTGTGATACATGTAAGTAAAAAGTTGGTTACTCATGCATAAAAATAAATACGATGTTTAATGATATATTTTTTTTGCATAACTAATATTTAATAAAAATGGAATGTATGTGTGCTTAGGTGGTCAACCAAACATTCATCCTGGTTCGATATCAAGTACTGGACGTGGTCGAGTAGGAGGTACAGCTACAAGTACACAAGCAGCACAATTAATAGGTGGTGGAATCACACCTAATATGTTCACATCTCCAGCTACCGTGAGTTTGATGTATTACTGATTGTTTTCTCCAGCGAGCTATTTTCTATGATGTTTATCATTAGATAATAATACATCTTTTTGTAACAGAAATATCAAAATATTATGGAAAGATATAATTAAAATAGGTAATAGCTCGCTAAATATTTTGTTTTAATTTACAAAAAGATACTAAAGCGTGTACCTGCCTGCGTGTCTTTCGCGCTACAGCTTGGTGTTACTTTCCAGCAATCGCTGGTGCTTGGAAATACGTCACATTACCCGGTAAATCCAAGTTTAATGATTGGTGATTATGTGACACCTGGAAATGGCATATCACCTCAGGCTTACCGACAATGATCTATGGCAAAATCATTTTGCACTGAATATTCTCGCAAAGTAAAACAATTACAGAATGATCCTCGCCATAGCAATTCTAGCAACAATGGTGACAAGGGCAACAATAAACAAAGCCGTAAGTTGGTGTTTAGTTCGCCAGCCAGCAAGCTTCGACTCGCGTCCGCCGTTCGAATTTTACATGCAGTCGATCTAACCAGTCTTGAACCACATTTTGATCATAGCGGTAACAATGTCGCTTATTTGAATAAGCCTACAGTTGATTCTGTGTTTGGATTTGGTTGGAGTTCTGGAAGAAATAATTCTCAATGGGAGGCACGTTGGAGGAGATTGCGAGCCATCCCGTCGTAGCTGTCAATAATTTATACTGTCATCCTTTATTTCATCGCCCCTTGAAGATGGGATCTTCCAGAATGAAGTGCACGCTTGCCAAATATATCCAGGAAGATATAATATTTTTTAACGACAATACAGTTTACCGTATGCAGCGTTCTACGCCTTACTATTTTATCAAGCCCTGACATGGTCTATACATCAGTAACTTGTAAGGAATGTAGATCGATCATAAATCTTGTTGTGATTTCTTGTTTTTTCCTTTAAAAGACTTTAAAAGTTTTAGTACCAGGAAGGTATTGGAGATTGTACATCGATTAGTTGTTGGCATAACTGGTTTTCAATATCGAATGACTTTTACACAACTCTTAGAATAGAAAACAACATTTTTAACATTTTGCAAAGTGCAAAGAGCAATAATCTAATAAGCATACAATATTAAGCACTTTGTGGCAGAATTTATTATTTGAAGTTCTTTTTTTTAATCTGTACTTCATTCCTCATACATTCGTACGTGTGTTTATGTTTTAAATAAGTAGCATCTGTGTGGGAGCATCTTATTATTTGATTTCTATTTTATAGAGTAAATTTAATAGGAAACTTTGTTTTGTAATAAGCATTTCTTTAAGATTACTTTTGCTGTGTTCTCTGATATTATGATATATGTTATAGTTTGTTATATCAGTATTCAGGGTGCTGAAATTCACATAAACATGAGGAACTGATTTATGGTAATATAATCAAAGCTTAAGCATGGTATGAGTATAGTGTGTTTGTTTCATCAGTAGTGTATTCTTCCATATCAAAGAAGGTATATATATATATACATATAACTTATAGTTACATCAAGTATTCAATGCTCATATTACTTTTGTATCTGGCATTCCACAAGTGCTTCTAATATTGTATGATTTGTTGTTGTATATAACATAAAAGCCTGCTTCTTCCATTCTTTCTTTGTAAAGAAATGATAACACTAAAAGCAATATTTGGGGAAATGAGATATTGGCAATTATTAAAAGATATGAATGTTTAAAAGGAAATAAAACTTTTTGTTGCTTTTCTGAGTATTGCTTTCAACGTCATCATTGTATATTCGTATGAGTGCGCATAGTTTTTCTTTTTATATAATGGCAATACAATGACTGAAAGTTATGTGACATCTCAGGAAGCGATGCAAATAGTAAATATCTTCATTCTATTTCTTGAATTTGTTTTATACTTACACGCAATTTATACATCCACTTACAGTTTGTAGTGCAAGTATGATGATGCTCATTATTAATATTATCCATTGTTTTATGACACCTGTACATGTATTTAAATCATTGGTTGACAGGAATAAAGATAGTATTTGTCATTATTCATAGTATCGATAGCTGCATCAAGCTATTCTTTCTATCAAACAAAATAATCCGTTTTTATGTATTTACTGTCTTTTTTTATGAAAGTAATTAGCTTGAGTGCATCTGACATACTCTGAAGAGATAAATGCTATTTGTTTTATGAATATCATCCAGTAGGTACATAAATACACGAAAGGAAAAGGATAGAATTGTGTTCCAGATAATTAATTAGTCATTTACTAGTATAGATGTACGTAAATTCCTCTAAATTATTAATGTAATTATGCCTCTATTTTCTGTGATGGTTTGATACGAATATGATCTTTACTAAATCTTAGTACAAAGTAGTACAAAAATATGATATAATTTTTTTTTTTTAATCCTTTCTTCCTTTGGCAGCTAAAGCAAATAACTTCAATTTGTTATGCTGTAAAAACTGATATTTTCCATTTTTATAAATTAATAAAGTGCTTCCAAAATATTACAATGGTACTCGGTCGAACGCTAGTCTAACTTTTACTTTCGTGTGAAAATATCATTCATCATTTTGCACGTCCGATCTGTTCGAAAAAACATTGTTAAAAATCAGACCTTATTTTGGTAGTATTGCGTTTACTTTTTTTTTGTTTAATCAAGGTGGTATTATACAACTACGTAGATCTTGTTTAAAAGTGAATTAATCAACAAACATAAGCAAGATAAATTTATTTCAGGGTATTTGATTGATCGAACGACTTGTCCAATAGATTCCAAACGTAATAATAATTTCATTATCATTACTGTGTCATCGTCATTGACTCTTAACGTCAACATTATTGTACTTTTAAAAGTGAGAAACACCCACTCGAAAGTGTGCGTATGCGAAAGCATGCGTACACATGCACCATCCAATACAATTAGGATATGCACGCGCCATTTGTATGTATAGCCTTCGTGCGTGTGTGACGAATACGCATAGTATTTTTTGCATCCATTACATTAATGAGGTTTATTTATACGGCGCATTATATCACGAGCAATGTTGAATTGCACCGACTGAAAATCAGTTTTGTTATTTTCATATATAAATATCTGTCGTGCTCGATTAGTTGTACATATACATATTATATTCTAATATCTTTTTTTTTTTCCTTGAGCTTTAATCTGTTTTCGTATGTTTTGTAACAATTGCATTATAGCATCCTGATTTTTTGTAACTAATCTATCTATCCTAGTAAGTCTGTTAGCAGCAGAATCTTATAGCGTCTACAGACTATGAGGGATTTTCTTTTTGCATTTTCTTCGGATTAGTAAGAGATCATTTTGTCTCTGCGGTGCATTGTATATAAGTGTGTCGAAATTGCATCTTCATGTTAGGAAAGCGGGGTAAAGATTCCATTAACTTTAAGGACGGTGCAATTCTAGAGAAATCGTGTCGATTAATCGCTGTTTGCATAATACTGGTTCCATGAATTACCTTTTATAATAGGATTTTTTACTTTTGCTTTAATCGATCTCCCTCCACCATGTTTGTATTCCGCGAGTGTTCTTTTTTATACTGTCCGAAATGACAAGAATGTATGTACACGGAACTCTATTATGTTCCATGACGACTTCGTTTTACCGCAAGTTAAGGATTATATAAAATTAATGATGACAGGCGATTTAGTAATAATGATATTTATAACTGTCGAATTAATAAATTAAGTTAAAATTTTACCTCGCCGGCTCGTTATTCACTCTCGTTCGAGCGACTCACTTTTTTAATGAGCCAGTTGTGAAATTGATCTGCGTAAGAATGATGCCGTTTCACACTATGACTGAAAATGAACGGCGATGTAGCGAATAACGAATAAAATTATACAACAGTGTACGCACGAATATTGAATCAAACGAGATATTGTATTTGTCAAGAAGAGACAAAATTATATGGTACGCGGTAAAATACGGTTTTTACTATTTCACCTTTTCTTTATTATTCTCAGCTCTTTCAAGAATCCTTCGACCGAAGAATACCAAGGTAAACACACACATTTCGTTAATCTCTAATCTTTATTTAATCTCACATAAGTGTAATACTTTATACAGTCAATGAAATATTCTATCCTCTTAATCTCCTATAAATTAGGGCCAGCCTAACGTAATAGTTTTATGATCAACTATGATACTTTTATAACCATGTAACGATTAATGGCAACTACTAATATTCCGATTGCATGCTAATACATATGTGACCATAACTGTACCTTCAATGTTGCCATAGCTAACGTAACGTGTGTGTGAGAGAGTATATTTTCAGAAGTGTCGATAGGCATTAGGAGACAAAGTAAAATCTAAGCCCAAACACGTAACGTCGAATCCCAACTTCCAGTCGAAACAGCAGTACCATCAGGTGAAACTCTCAAGCAAGACACACGATTCTCGTGTCCATATAAAAGTGCTACTCTTTGGCATTTTAGAGTATCCCATATGTTTACCGTATAATCGTTATAGCCAGCAAACAATAAACGTCCACTTACACTGAGATCAACGGTATTCGCTCCGAATATGATACTTTCTTTCGCGTAGATGGCTACCTCTTTATCAGCGCGTAAATCAAAAAGTCGGCAGGTAGCATCATCGGAACCTGTTGCTACTGCATCGCCGCTTGGATGAAATCTTACCTAGAAAAAAAAACGATCAATCCATATATATTTATCAAATGTTTTTGTTATAACGTTTACGAGGATTATCATATAAAATTGTCATATTCACGTACCGAGTTAACATCGGATTGGTGTCCTTCGAAGCTTTGAACACATTGTCCACTCCGCATATCCCAAATTAAAACCATTTTATCACAACTACCCGATACGAAAGTGTTGCCAGTTTCGCTCGGTGCTAAGTCGATTGACATAACGTCGCTAGAATGTCCGTGAAAACTTTGAAGTAACTGACCACTCTCAACATCCCACAAAGCGCACGTGCTATCGCCGCTGCCCGTTAAGATTTGTTGATCGCTATTAGGAAATGCACAACATGACATGTACGATGTGTGAGTACCAACAGTTTTCTTACGAGTAGTAACATCATCTTCTAAACTCAATGGATAAACTGTTACTTTGTTATCTAGTCCCCTATAAAAAGCAATCAAGGTAATTTACACAGAAAATTCACTAAGAATTACATAAATTGTATTTATGAACGTACCCACATGCCACAAGAGCACCACTAGGAGCATAAGCGCATGCCATAACCCATATTGTTGGCATCGTAACGGCGTGTTCCTTATTGGTTGTAAAAGCATCCCATATTATCATTTTACCATCCTAAAAAATTGTTTATATGTATATGAAAAGTTACCGATGTATGAATAGAAAATAGTATACTTACCTGTGAAGAGGAAACAATGTGACGCTTATCGGGAGACCAGTCAGAACAAAGAACTTTAGCTTGGTGTCCTTTTAAAACACGTCGAGGTTTTACATTTATGCAATTTATTCCTTCTAATCGATCGGCTACACTGGCAACTACAATATATAATATAATTAGTAGTTAGACTTATGTTATGTTAATTTTTGTAACATGCAAAAATGTGAACTTAGTACAATTCATTGCTCTTTAAACTATAATCACTATTCATTCAACATACCTCATTTTTATGTAACATAATTTTATAGAATGCAGAAATAAACGTGAAAAAAATATATTTTTAACTACATATGTTGGATAGTTACGAGTAACATCATTTAGCTTTTGACGTTCATCCTCTAAACGTATTTTTAAACTCTCTGCCTCTTTAACCAGCCTATCGATGTGTTCCAGCTCGCTAACAGAGTCCATATTTTGTAGATTCTTGGAGACTAGTATATAATGGCCATAAGTCAATCCATATGATTATGTCTTCAAAAGTACAGTCTTATATTGGCATAATTGCTAGCACACCACCTATAACAATCTTTTTATTTGCTTTTTATTATTCATTAAATTTGTACATTAATTTAAAAATTAATATTCACAGAATACAAAGTTTGTTAAGAAAATTAAAAATTGAAAAGTTCATTACATAAATTATTGATTATCCAATTCATATCTTTATGTTTATATTGCTTCTTCTGTAATAGTCATTGTAAATTTAACAACTACTTGTATTACTTGTGGTGAATTTTGATAATATTAAAAAACTGGTCATTGATGATAATCAATACGAGTTCACAATAACAAACCTTAGCGCCGGTGCAATGACGCACCTACAGCTGGTCCAACTTAACCTGAACACACTGATGTTTAACGGCCACAATCCATTTACACTTTTTTTATACAAGATTTTATTATTTTTATTAATAGCTGACATGATTATTATTAATCTTTTTATTCATGAAACCTCAATAAAATAACTATAATATTTTTCAAGACAGTGTTAAAGTACCCAGCTCCTTCAGCCAATCGCCATATTAGATTCAAAAGGCGGGTTGCTGATCTGAAACTTTTATAAGATTATACGATCACAAAGTACAATTAAATCCTTATCATAAAAACTATATGTTTATTAAAATACTAATTTTCATCAAGATGACATCTAGGTTAATAAAAAACATTTTGTCCTATATCATAATGTGTGCAATTACCACACCAATCAGAATACAATAAAAGACGATCGTTCGCAATTATTATAAAAAATAAACAAATAGTTCGAGTTATCGTATCGTAAACGCGTACATAGGATTACTTAGATAAGTTTAATTTAAGATTGTATAATATTCTAAAAAGTACCGTTTTCGTGTAAATATTTGTATCGATCAGTGGTTCAGTGTAGCTTCTACAAGATTTGAATTTTGCGCGTTTTGCTTATGCCACTGCAGCGGATATTACGTTTAACCTCAAACCCAGGGTTCATTGTACATATTATTCATTTCTGGCGTACAATTAATAACAGATATTTGTTTAAAAATCACGCTTTGCAACTAAAGCAACAAAGAAGGACTATAAGACTTATTCTATAAACTATTGTCTATTTTGAATTTTGAAATCTTCTGGATTCGAGGTTATAGCGCAGGTCGATGGCTGTCGATTTCCTGTACTCGAGCTGCAGAGTGGGGTTGGACAGGACGTACTTCTGCTCGTCCCTGTCTTGATCGTTCTTCCTCATCGAATTCGTGGTCCGGCTAACGGGCTTTCAACACATCCACATGGCTCTTTTATCCCTACGTCTGGCCTCCTCCTTGTCGAGGCAGTTGCCAAATGCTACAGTTCAGGTAATTTCTTAAAGAAAAAGAATTATTTGTGTCAAATATTATTGATCCGCGGAAGCAACCGTTGAATGAGACTGCCGACATTTTACATTTGTCCATTACACACTTACCGTATTTCCGTGGATATTTAATAATTTTCTTCGTTAAACGTTATTCTATGGAAAAGATGAAGATCCTTTTCATTTAAAAACTGTAGAAATAAAACGACTATTAGAGGCGTCGTTCATATAGTGTTATGCATTATATAAAGAGAGGGCTATTAAGTTATGTAATAAACATTTGGGAAGTATATATATATGAAGAATACTTTAAATGTGTTCTTATTTCTTTTCTTATAGGTCAACTGGCCTGCCATTACAGTTACATCTCGCAAATATCATGTCTCCTGTAGCCGCCGTTCTGCAGAAATCTCTTCCATTTTGGAAGAACGTATTCTTGGCTCTGTCCCTAAGGTATATTAGTCTTATAGCAAGCTACCAATTCGTTCTTAAAATTGTGTGTTCATATTTATGAAAACTCACTGGAAAACTTAATTTATTTAATTATTAAATTCCAATTTGAAAAATTCTAGGCTAATCTCGAGGAAACAGGCAAAGTACTTAGCATTGGTGATGGTATCGCTCGTGTCTATGGATTAAAGAATATTCAGGCAGATGAGATGGTAGAATTTAGCTCAGGCTTGAAGGGTATGGCATTGAATTTGGAACCTGACAATGTTGGTGTTGTTGTCTTTGGTAATGACAGGCACATCAAGGAGGGTGATATTGTCAAACGTACCGGAGCTATCGTGGATGTTCCCGTTGGCGAAGAACTATTGGGGCGTGTCGTTGATGCTTTAGGTAATCCTATTGATGGCAAAGGACCATTGAATAGCAAGTTGAGGTTCCGTATTGGTACCAAGGCTCCAGGTATCATTCCTAGGTAATGTCTTTAAACGAATATTTATGTACAAATTAAATGACCATACATTTTCAATATGTTTCAACGATAAATATATTTTCACAGAGTATCTGTAAGGGAACCTATGCAAACTGGAATCAAGGCTGTAGATTCTTTGGTACCTATTGGCAGAGGACAGCGTGAGTTGATTATTGGAGACAGACAGACTGGTAAAACTGCCCTTGCCATTGATACTATCATCAACCAAAAGCGTTTCAACGATGCTGGAGATGAAAAGAAAAAATTGTACTGTATCTATGTTGCTATTGGTCAAAAGAGGTCTACTGTTGCTCAAATTGTCAAACGTTTGACTGACAGTGGATCTATTAATTACACCATTATTGTTTCTGCTACTGCATCCGATGCTGCTCCCTTACAATATCTAGCACCATATTCCGGTTGTGCTATGGGAGAATTCTTCAGGTAAGCTAAAGTTAACATTAGGCTTATAATATGTTTTGATACTTCAATGTGTCTTTTTTGTAGGGATAATGGAAAACACGCTTTAATTATCTACGACGATTTGTCGAAACAGGCTGTTGCCTACAGACAAATGTCCTTGTTGTTGAGAAGACCACCAGGTCGTGAGGCGTACCCTGGTGACGTATTTTACCTTCATTCTCGTCTTTTGGAGCGAGCTGCCAAAATGAACGAAAGTTTAGGTGGTGGTTCTTTAACTGCATTGCCTGTCATTGAAACTCAGGCTGGTGATGTATCTGCCTATATCCCAACCAATGTCATTTCTATCACCGATGGTCAAATCTTCTTGGAAACTGAATTGTTCTACAAAGGTATTCGACCAGCCATTAACGTTGGTTTGTCTGTATCCCGTGTCGGATCTGCTGCTCAAACGAAAGCCATGAAGCAGGTATTGAACGGGATATTTAGTAGAACAATGTGATTAATTGTTATACCGTTAGATATACACACTAAATGCACATCATTGCCATAGGTTGCTGGTTCCATGAAATTGGAATTGGCTCAGTATCGTGAAGTAGCTGCTTTCGCACAGTTCGGGTCTGATTTGGATGCTGCAACTCAACAGCTGTTGAATCGTGGTGTGAGGTTAACTGAGCTTTTGAAGCAGGGACAATATGGTAAAGCAGTATTACAATACATACAATGTTTGTATTAAGTTTCTTGACTTATACTGATATAATTTTATTTTTATATACTTTAGTTCCCATGGCTATTGAAGAGCAGGTTGCAGTTATCTACTGTGGCGTCCGCGGTTATCTCGACAAAATGGAGCCATCTAAAATCACTGCCTTTGAAAAAGAGTTTCTTGCTCACATTAGGTAAACAATATTTCAAAGAACATTTTAATAATGATTTTCTTTTAATTACAACTATCTCGACTTGATACATTTATTTATGCAATAGAGCTACACAACAAGATCTCCTTGCTACCATTGCCAAGGAGAACACCATCAGCGAAGCATCCGACGCTAAGTTGAAGAAGGTTGTCACGGACTTCCTTTCATCATTCTCAGGATAAACAATTGTTGAACACTTTTAAGTATCAGTATAGATAATTAAGCGAAACATTCTTTGCTAAAGAAATCGGTGTACAGATGAAATACATTGATACATCTGTCAGCAATGTATATCGTCTGCATATGACGAATGTAATTAAAAATTCCAAACCACACAATAAACGCGATAGTCGTAATACGTATTTAAGCCAATCTGATTTCAGTGAAAGTAAAACTATTGTCTCTGTTATCATTGAAATATACTTCTCTTGAGAACTATTAAATAAATAGTAGATACGAGAGAAGTTTTATAAGGATATGAATAATAAATTGCAAAATCTTTTTCAGAGTACTGTTTACTTTTTTTATATCTTCATTTTCTTTTAAGTAATAAATATGGTTTGCTTTCTTGCGCCACAAAATTTGTACAAATTTTAAGTCCTTTAGCTGTGCAGTAGTCTCTATGAGATTTAAAGTAGTGTATGAGGTAATCGATACCTAATATTTCAACATATAACACGAGATGGCGTGTAATCTTACATAAGTTTTTGATTTACCCTCACGGAAATGTTTTCAATAAATCTTCGATAGAAATTGTCTCCTCAATGACCCTGTAAAATTGGAGGAAGCGAAGTCATTATTGATCGTACAGTGTAGTACACTTTTGAAATATACAACCTATGATATTGCCTGAATTATTTTAAACGACCAATCAGCGACTCGCCATAAGTTTGGCGTATCGTAAGAATAGCTATAGTTTTTATTATACATATTTTAATTAACCAGGAAAGCAGAAGCAGTATTGTTATATTTATGTTGAATATTACAGACGTCTTTTTTGTTAAATATAACATGTCTCTAAAGAATAGAGAATTTTTAAGATTTAATAATCTGGTTTTGGACTATTCTAATGTTGCTAGTACTGTTTCTGTCATACCTACACTGAAGAAACTGCAATAACGATTTTTAGGTTACTTTGGATCAATCATCCTCGTCCCGGAAACAAGGAAAGCTAAAAAATGTCTAAGAGGAATCCTGGGGACGAATATAGAAAAGGTTTTATTCATTTTATTTATAATATTACTATTTAAGTTGTGTACAACTAGTTATATTCCCTGTTATTGGTAAGAGTATCCAAACTTTACATTCAGAACTATGTTCTTATAATATAGCATCATACGACTGATTACTAAGAGTTTTGTAAGCGAATGCGAATTTTCTTATTTTTTTATTAGTTTATCGTTTCTTGAAAGACATTTGACTTTCGTAATGCGTAGAAAAAACAATTTCCTTTCTTATTAATGCATGTCATTGATATTCATGAACATTTAGCATAAAAAGTAGACAGTGCTATATTTATGTATTAAAAATATATCACATACTAATATGCATAAGCACAATTTTTATTTGACAATGAATATAAATATAAAAATAGAGAAGAATAATTTAAAATACGTTATTTGTAGGACAAGAAAGTTGTACTAAGCATGTTGCATAAAGATTTCTGGCTAAATAATCAAAGTTGTTTAACTTGATCTGAACTTTGCCAGTGTTTGACGTTGTCAGGGTCAAGTGTCTACAGAGCAGAGGACACCAGGGGAGACAGCAGAGGAAGAGATCGTTCCCCACTGAGATCGGATGACCACTGCGAATCTGGAAACTTTGGCCAAGGTGATGCAAAGAAACAGAAACTCACATTTGGATTTGGGAAAAGGCAAACTGGCGCTGATCAAAAGAAGGGAATACAAATAAAATTGGGTTCTGTATCTGTAAGTACGCAATGTAAATATACAATATATATCCTCCTTATATAAAATTAAATCGTTCTGTAGCATTCTGCCACAAAAACCACCGTAGTACAAAGACCAACGGTAGCATCGGTATTTAATGCAGATGAAGAGGATGAACCTGAGGAAATGCCTGCAGAAGCAAGAATGAGAATGCGAAATATTGGACGGGAAACACCTACCTCTGCAGGGCCAAATTCATTTGGGAAAACAAAACAAGGTTTTTGTGATTCAAAAAAAATATTTGAAAAAACACTCAAGAAAGCAATGGAAGAAGCTAATAAATGATTTCTTATTTAATGTACCTCTCGGCTGTTGTTAATTGTACATTAATCTAAATCACAAAAATTGATAGATCTTCGATATAAAATTATATAAATTGTTTTGTTATGTAAGTAAAGCAGTAATTAAACTAAAATTATACTGTTTTGCTTCTACATCCGTTTCAGCATGTAATATAAAGCATAAGTTGATTTCTAAAATATGTATTAGTACAAAAGTTAGTAATGGAAGTATGCGTTTAATTTGCTTTTTCATGTCAAAAATTATCACATCTCTCATAATTTGTTAAGATAATTGTAACTATGTTTGTTTACTTTACTTCTCTGTTATGTGACAACATGAAAATATTCTTGGAAAGCAATAAAGTGTATATTTATTCTGTAATTTATAATGTTTAAGGCAAATAAAATGTGAATTTTTATTTTATTCGTTTTTTAATTTTTGTTTTTATTTAAAATTTATACATAAGAAAATTACTTTCTGTTCTGTTGTCCTTGGCGTAAGTCCTAAAAATTAAAATATTTGTTAAGAAGTATAACAAATAAATGGTTTAGATATTATTCTAATTCATGTCATAGATAATCTATCTGTTAGTAAATAATAGCTGTATTCTTATAATTACCCTTGGGAAGTTGCGTACAGGAGGCGTCCTAATACGTCTAGCTTCCTTAGATCTATTACGCACCACTTTTGAGTGAATAGCACAAGAGACACAATAATGCAACTTCGCGTACAATTTAGGAAGCTGATAAGACGGATATTGACTGGCTTCAGTTATGTCTCTTACAGCAGCAGCTTCGACGATATTACGGATGACAAATTTTTTAATTGCCTTATCCTTAGGCACACATCGTGCACAGTTGGTGCATCTTACAGGGTTTACATGGCCACGGCCATGCTTGGAACGCCCACCGTTCCTGCGTTTGCAAGTCTGAAAAAATTAAATGATAATTCATATTTAATTGTTCACAGTAAAGTGTTTTATCTAAATCGTTGATGATAAGTTTTGAAGGTTATGTATAATTTTTTTAAGGTTATATGCACTTCAATAGTTTCATGTTTACTATTATTGTTTTGTTAAACGTTAAATAAAAATAATATTATAAATAACATTGTTGTATGCTTAATTTTTATGCGACGTATGTTATAAAATTATGACAGATTTACTGCAAAAACCACATGGCTTATTTTTCTGTTTCCTTTGTAAAACGATTCGTCGAATGAAGTAAATATATTTTTACGTTTTATTTAGCATCTATGAGTAGTAAAGTAAGTTTTAATCTTGTAAAAACTTGTTCAAAAATAACAATTTTATGATATTTTGTACGATAAATAAAATAAGTTACCATTTTGTTTCAACAGTCACAGAAGAAGAGATCGGAAGCCACACAAGAAAGTCATGTAGAAGTTCGTAAATGAGTCAAAGCAACGTTCACTTCCGGTTTAATAATTTCCTAGATCCTTTTCAAGAATTCACTCAAGGAATAAAATTTAGTTAATTTATTAAACATGTCGAAATATCAAACATTGATAATGAACATTTTTCATTAATAGTAAGATACATTTGTACGTATGTAAATTTTTCACCTATCATTTTCACCGACGTCTATCGACGTCATTTACTCTGTATTTCTCTGAAATTATTAACAATCATGAATAGTGGATTTTTATAAAATATCTATTTTATTTTCTAAAAGATTTAGTAATTTCATAATATTTCGAATAATGTCACTACATACATATATATAATAACGACAGGTGGTGAAGTAAATGTAATTAACAGAACCAATGAGCAACGAGCTTTGTATTCTGAATGTAGCAACAACCAATGATCGACGAGCTTTTCTATGCTATCTGAGAATATAGCCATCTCTGAACATCCGCGTTTTGTTCGGATACGATTTGACAGTTCGAAACTGTAGTATTTGTTTGATTAATAAATTCTAATCTATATATTTTTAATAAATAAATGGTTATGTGTAATTTAAAGAATTGATAAAAAAGAACTCTAACAAGTGTACATATATTTTAATTCTATTTTATCAATGGATGTATTAAATCGTTGAACACAATCTTAGTTTTATTACAATGGTAGAAGAAACTGTTAACCCTACAAACAAACCAAAAGTAAGTTTAAATTGGTTAACGTTTGTAATTGAATATGTTTAGATTCATGTATATTAACATATTAATTATTGTGTGTTAGAATAAAACAGCTCGACCTCGACCAGTTTATTTATGGAATGTTTTGGATGTACAGAAGTGGTTACGGAGACATTGTAGCGATTATTATCAATTGTACCATGAAAAGTTTCTATATGTGAGTAAAAAATATATTCTATTGTTGAAAATTATGATTTAATATTCATTATATATATATATATTAACATATCTTACTTTGGTTTATCTTAGCACGATATCACAGGAAGAGTACTTTTAAGAATAAATGAGAATATTTTATTAAGGCTTGGGATTGATAATGAACAACATAGAATGGATATATGGAGAGAAATTATGAAGCTGCATCTTAAGACTGACATGTTAGAAATTAGAGACATAGAGCGCCGTAACAATATGAATTTCGATTAAGATAGGTATTTTTATTTGAATATTTGTTATATATTTATAAATAAGATACGAAAAGATCAATGATTACAATCAAGTTGTTTTTACTATCAAATAGATGGCACACAAGTAGAAACTTGGGTTACAGAAGGAACTTTTTTAAGAACCATTTCATTTTATTAGCTTTATTTTTGTGTACATTTATTGACTAGAAACACTTCAATAGTGTACCACTTATTTAATTTATTTTTACATTCATATACTATCCACTTATTCTAAAAGTACAAGTACAAGTATAATCTGATTCTTGGTGATATTAATGACATCACGTTTAATAAAATTAATATTACCCTGTTTTTCATTATTTTGCATCAGATCTTTTGCTTCAAAGAGTTTTTATCTCTATTTTTGAATGTAATCTGGATTGCGACGTGGTGTTCAATATTTCATCTTATTTTTCATTTATGTATGTGTAAAAAATACTTGTCTCAGCTTACATATCGCTGCTAGAAATATATTTAAAATACAAAATATACCTGCGATAATGCGTCTCATGGATGATCTATTTAAAAATTTGAAATCAAAATTTGCAAAACTCTTAAATAGTAATAACAATTTAGTTTAATTTCTGCTTGGAATAATAAAAAGGAATGCTTAGTTGAATTATTTTTAACGAGTTATGATAACAAAAACTACATGGCATTATTTTTCCACAGCGGTCTTGATAGCGCGACCTTCGAATGTCGTTTTTTAACGACTTTTATCATATTCCCGTCCGATTCATTTAGTATTAACGCGGAACTAATTGATAGGAACATAATCCGCTCGTCGATACATGTTCTTATTAAAAAATTACTCTGTACTGTAATTTCTTAACGGATGTGTACGATAATTGATTGCAATTTTATTTCTTGATATTACGGCTTATTGGTATTAATTTACTAGCGTAAGAAACACGTATATCGCTCATGTTTTTGACGATTCTAGATTTTTGAAATTTATTTCTTTTTTGTTAGACTTAGGATAATCACACTTTTACAGACGGAATTGAACTTGTCGTATGTTATATTCCGATTACAAAAACAAAATATATAAACTTAAGATACCGAAAGTCAAATATAAAGAGTATACAGTATACAAATATCATTAAATGTAGTCACGTTAGCTTAGACGCGTAAGAAGAGTGTGAAATTTTCGTAATTTAGCGCTAACATGATCGGTGATCCTGTCAATTAGGATCGATTTAGGATCTTATAATTCTCGGACGCTAAAGGCACAATTCCTCCGTACCGCTTTTCGTGTGCTTGTGTCTACCAGAGGGAAATACATAGAGCTCCGTGGCCTTATTCGATGATTTTTGCACGGGACACTGATTGCCTTCTTTATTGCGAGTCCAGCGAGTCGAGCTGTTCTGTCTCGAGATAGATTCGTTGTTGCTGTCAATGGATACTTTCGATGGTTCTCGTACAGATACGCCTCTATAAAAAGATGGGTAACTACTGGAACGTGTTCGTCGCCAATCGTACCTGGAATGGTTCGTCAATTAATTTTATTAACACGTTGAGTGCCACGTGTACCATTTTTGATACATTGTGAACGTCACGTAAATTGGCTTGGAACTCAACGCGTTAATTGATTTTCTCTATGAGAGAAACACATATCGAGTAACACATTTATCAGACTAGATAGGCTATAGAACGCTAACGAGTGACGTCAAATTTGTGAGATTTTATAACATGGGAAAAGCACCTGAGAATATACCTAATTGATGTTCGCGTAGTTTGCGTTTTTTCGAGATCTATACTGTCGGTCGGTGGAGTTGTCGATAACTTTCGAGATCGGAATTGGCATTTTTGTTGAAATTCTTGTTTGAATTTTTCCTGCAACGTAATCCCGAGTGACGATTAAAAGCATTGCTTTAATTTTTCATTTACAAGATGAATCAGGCACAGTGACTCACATTATATATACCATAGACGAATGGATTGCAGCAACTGTTCGACATGGCTAACCAGTCGAAACAAAACCATACAATGTTTATGTACTGATACCTGCAATGAACTTTATTTTACGAGACGTATGTGTAGGCCGGCAGTAAAAACTGCGTTCGATTTAGATTTGGTATCTATGGAAATCTAAAAGAAATTACTTACTTGTTTATCTCTGGATAGGTGTATTGTAATACGTTGTACGATTGTAGTGGTAGCCAGAATATCGCGAACAATATAACGACAATTACCAGCATTTTAATAACCTATGTTCATTAAAAGAAAAAAAAAATTAATTTCAAGATCAAATGCTTCCATATAATTATTTTTCATTTAATTCCTTCACCGACGTTCAAAATGATAAACGAAAGTGAAATTTATACGAAAATGTGAATACCTTCTTTTTATTTTTCATAAAAGTGGCGTCTCGCGAGTCCAGTGCGTTTCCAGGTGCTCTGCTTCCCCATAGAGTTCGAGCCATTCTAGCGTACAGCACGGATATTATCATAAGTGGCATCATATATTGCAAAAAGGTCAGTAACGCTCGATACGTTAACATCGAATTAATCGACATGTTTTTGTTGTAACAAAACGGCTTCTCGTACATGTGCCCACCTGCAAATATCGAAATGTAACGTCAATTCGATATAGAAATAATAAGGATCCTTAGCGGATCGTATGAAGATAGAAAAAAATTGATTACGCTTATCGATATCGAGTCCTTGAGTCTTTACCCTATTTTATCATCCCTATTCGTCTTCTCTCCGATCGATTTAAGGATCGACTATCCTTCGAGACACGGTCACCCTTCCGATAAAGAATCGACAAAGATTTCGCGTTATCTAGGGGAAATGAAGAGGTCTACCGTGTCCTTGAAATTGGCCTACTTGGGTATCAAGATCCTGTCGTAGATAGGGGAAAATACTTTCGGCTTTCGTGAAAGTAGCAATACATGTGACACGCAGAGAGACGACGATCTTTGACGTTGCCTCTTATTACTATGACATTAGGGTCAACTCGACACCTTTAAATAGACTTCAAAGTATATACTTTGTGTTACGATCTCGTTGCGCGACATCATACTCTAGTAGTTACATAGCTACTTGTCATATTCTAGTTTACGCTACACCTACGCTACGTTAAATCGTGAAATTGATCTAATCTCTTGTAAAAGAGAATCTTTCTTATAACGACGCAATCTTTATTCTCTCCGTATATTCTCTTTTCTTCTTCTTGCATTATACATTTGCTAACATAAGTGGAAATACAGGGACAAAAAGTACAAAGAATTAAATTAACATTCTTGATGTTGCGCGGCGTAGTCAAAAAGACATTTTGTAATTAAAGCAGAGAGAGAGAGAGAGAGAGAGAGAGAGAGAGAGAGAGAGAGAGAGAGAGAGAGAGAGAGAAGGAGATGGAATGAAAAAGATGGAGATATGTAAGTACATATGTAGGTACATTAGACTCCCCGTGCGCCTACACACAAAAGGTGGAGTCAGCTGTTACGAGCGATATTCATGGGTGCACACTTCTCTTAGTAATAGACGTTCAGGGAATGAAAAGAAAATTATTGTTTTTACGAGACGACCAACGGGAATTACGTTACGAGGATATTTTTAACAGCCAAATCAAATATTTGCACATTCCCTTTTATTTCCTTGCCCTTCCCGAGGGAAGGAGAATAGCGTATTTAACGTGATCGATTAAAGGACAATTTCCTGTGAGTTTGAATTGCGGTTTCCGAACTTACAATTAGTGCAAGCCCAAATCTCAGCGGAGGGAGAGGAAAATCGACCTGTTTTCCTAATGCGCTTGCGTCTACGTTCATTATCCATCGCAGCGATTCGAACTACGCCATGTCCTCGTTTATAGCTCCCATTCCTTTCTAAGCCGCGGCGGTTAAACCTTACGATGGATTTCTGCTAACCTAAACGACCACCTCCGATTTTTCAAAAGAAAAAAGAAATCAAAAGAAAGGTCTATTAAAATTATCAACCGTTTAATTAATTTGTTTTTCTTCGTATGGAGGCGAGTGCCAATAATCGTTTAATTTATTCCTTTCCTCTCTCTTTCTCTCTCTTCTCCGTGCGTGCGGTACAATTTACCGCTCCTTTCTTTGCCGTTCAAGGTAATCCACGATAGCCAGGATATTCTTTGTAGAGAACTCGCGTTTGCATCGAAAGCAATTCATTTACATATATTCTTATGTTATATAAAAACGCGCAAAGAGGAAGCGTGTCTATGAAGGACTAACCCTCGGCTGCTTTCGTGACATCAAAAATGAGTAAATCATACGACATCGGTCGTCCGGATGTTACTTTTATAAAGAAAGAGGAATCGTGCGTACCCGACGCCAGATGGACTCGTGTTAAATCATAAGGAAAAATCCGTTTAAAATTGGAATGGAATACCAATAAACAGGGATGTATAATGCGAGATAGTAGCGAGCGGTACCGATCTGATTGTTTTTGAATTGTTTTTTCAGGATGTTCGCGGTGCCTTTCATGTCGCATTTTATTTCGATGCATATCCGCGAGGCCGATAAAAATGTACGGTACGCATCGAAGAAAATTATCTGCAACCTAAATCGAAGGAGTATCGCAATTTTATCGAGGTCAATCGTCGACGTTTGTTATCATTTCGAAGCATTAAATTTTCACGACGAGGTTCTTGACTTTCGAGTGAACGCTTTTCGGCTGCTTCCAATCCGCGATACGCGGATTCGCCAAATCCGTTGGATTTTCGAGGGGGCGAAACCACGGTAGAGGAAGGTAGAAGATTTTTCTTACTGCTTGTGGTTTCCTGTACCATATCCACCCTATACGCGACCGCCATTGGCGCCGCCAGAGCTGCAGACAACAACCAGATTCCCACTATGATGAGTTTCGCTCTAAGCTTCGTCAGGGGAGCGCTGCGAATAATTAGTCCGGTTAATATCTTAAGAGTAGAAGAAGGTTCAGAATTTTGTAGCGCGTATAATACCAGGTAATAACGGGATTATCTATGCATTTCCCTTCTGGCAGATTTTCTTTAACTTTTGTTGCACGATCGAACGCGCCTCCGTAACGAATTTAGTCATGCGATAATCGAGTTTCCGTTCAGTCTACTTTTCAGCACAGTTTCGAACTTTATTCAACGTTATCGACGATACCGCCCGACTTCTATAAATCTCGTCCGGATTTACCGCTTCCAGGAGAGGTACTTTTTCGAAACAAAACGGAACTTCGCGCGTTCCCATCGATGGACTTAAAAAGTCGTTTATCTTTCTTTCGGATAACTTCGACCGCGAGAACAATTGTATCCTACTTTTCCGCGATTACTATTCGCTCGAATATTCTCACGAAGTCAATGCTATTTCAAGATGCACTTTTTTCACATATTTATTATATATTTACATATTATTATATATTATTATATATTCATTAGCGTTTCGTATTTTATTTTACTTGAAATTAGCGTAAGCGATCGTTTAGAATAGTGATTCGTAACTTTTTTGCAACATTGTATTAGATTTGATTTTAAATATCTTACCTGAGTGGCTTGAGTACAGCACGGTGTCTATCGACCGCGATTATCATAAGCGTGAATACCGACACATTCACGGAGAGTGTGCGAACGAAGGGACAAAAGGTGCACATGAAGTACGGAAGGTTCCACCTCTGCAGCAGGGCCGCTTGAAACTTGAGTGAGAGAAGAAAGTAAACGATACGACGAAAAGTTTTGCTGAAACTAGTTTTGGCTAGTATCGTCAGGTTCTTTTTTGGTACTTCGAGTTTTAACGATAACATATGTAGGTATATGTACCCACCTGAAATGGAATCACGAAGAGACCGATAATGATGTCGGCCAATGCGAGATTGGCGATGAAGAAATTCGTCATGTTTTGCATCCGCCTCGTCGTTGCGACGATCCACATCACCAAAAAATTTCCAACGATCGCCAGAACCGATATAGTTCCATAGCAAAAGCTGAGGAAGATTATCACGCCCGTCGACGCGTCGTATAATTCTTCTGCAAGTTAATACAATAATGTTGCACTAACAGAGATTCGAATACGAGTTCGATACTTTTCTTAATTAACGCTAGAACTACCGACATTGAACGTGAGTACGATCGAGCTTCGTTAACTTGTACTTCGTTAACTGGAGAGTCTTTACAATTTGAATTTTTATTTATTCTTTAAAGGAAACCTTTATAAGTCGAAGAAAATTCGAGAAGGCGAGGCTCGACTGTATATCTAATTTTATCGTAGATATCTTTAAAAGAAATATCATATTTTCATTATCCTTAATAAACAATATCAAATAAATGAATAAGAAACTTAAGTACTTTTACGACTTCAATAATCGTAAAATAAGAAATCTGAAACACGTAGTTCTAGTGTTAAATCGTACCGAACGTTTTACATTAAATAACCGATTTTAATTAAACATTTTGCTCGACGAGACAGATTCAGAGAAATGCTCTCGGCTATTCTCGTTGGATTATTAAAAGCACTGCTCTATTCGAAAAATCGAATATAGATATGTACTACGCTCGTAAGGCGCTTATAAACGTTCATTATTCTATTGCCTTTTTATCGATCGTCTTTTACTCTCGGTGCGTGCTCTTTTACATAGATTTTTAAACGAATTCTGTGTAGGTATCTAGCAAATGTCGGAAGCGTATGTAAAGCCAAAGTGATTTTAATTGGAGCATCGTTATAACTCGTTAACGTAGTGCAGAACTTTCGCGTGTACTTAAGAACTTCTCAATGGAAAGTCGTAAAACGTGAAGCTTTCCAAGTAGATCGAAGAGAGAAAGAACGCGGAGAGTGCTAATGAAAAATGCATCGCGTGAAATTCAAAGAAATTCTTTCCTTTCACCACGAGTCAGGAGACCGCCCGAAATCGAACGCACGTGTTTCGATAGGATCTAATAAAAATTGAAAAGGGACGGTAAGATCGAAAAAAAATGAAACGAATTTGAAAAAGAATGAAATGTTTCTGGAAGTTGCTACCTTTCCAGCTAGAACATTATCTTATCGAGTTAACGACAGGTAGGAAAACCAAATAAGAAGGATAAAGATGATCGATCGTACGCAAATATCCGACCGTAAAAGAACGATGGATCCCTGCGACATTTTTTATTTTCTTCTTTGCGTACGAGCCTAAATCCTAAAATACATCGCGTGGAACTTCATATCCGATGAAACGGAAATGTAAAAAATCGCATCCCATGAGGAGCACGCCTGATGTGAGATATATCCGAAAGCCTTTCCCGTTTTCCCGATTCGAGCTA
>JAIFRP010004406.1:265000-279084 GCA_032403825.1 Odynerus spinipes
TTTACGCGGGCTTTACGCTGCATGCATAGCATCCTCTTAATTACCTGCATATCGAAAAGAGCATCGCCACGTTTTGTTCTCGTTCTATGCTCATTCGTGACACTTTTTATCTCGAGCATATTATAAAAAAAGAAAGGATTAATTGTTTTTCAAAATAATCACTTCAAAATGAGATAAGAATTCAAATAAATCACCGTCCACGAAATCTCTTACGAATCAATACTATCGAGAGGAAAGGAAAAAAAGTCGACGGATCTGTCCTGCAATAAATCTTTCTCAATTGCCCCTGGAAGGAGAACAACGTCACATGGGTTTTTCGTAAAAGAGTGGAAATCTTTGGAAGGTTGCCGAAGATTAGAAAAGTTTTCTCTTGTCTTTTCCCCGTGAGTTTTGTTTTCGATCGCTCGACAAAATTCGTATACCTATATGTTGTACATACGTTTATTAATATTTCAAATAGCACCTCTATCCAGACAAAATTTATGTTTATTAAAAGACGATCTCCATCCCCTGCTCCCAAACATAATACATTCTGTATAAAACATTCTTTTCGAATAATTAATGGCTTGGGAGATAATTACGTGGATGAAATAAGATGAGACTCCCTCCTCGTGTATTTATTATATTAACGAAAATAAAAATCATCTTCCAGAATCTATTTAAATTCGCGAATACTTCTGTCGCGCGAAAAGAACTCATTCGGGATCGCAATTTCGTTTAGACTCACCAAGATTCCTTTCCCCTAATAGTCGTCGGACGCTGCCGCTACCGGGAATTTACTCTTTGCGGTTCGATGATTCGTGGTTATTAGCCTTTCGATGGTAATTAACTTTTTCTTCTTCAAAGACAGACAAAGACAAATTAACCGTGTCTGATACGAACGTGCATATTCCACTTGATTTTTTTAAAGTCTCACGATTCGAAGGAACTCCTCCGTTCTTCTCATTTTCATCGTTCTTCTCGATCTTCTCGATCAGTTGCACGATTCTCGGCGGAACAGTTTTTGATCTTCGATCGAGGGTGGATCGAGAAGTCGTCGTTTCGCTAACGAGGATCTTTGCTCGTTAATCACTCGTCTTCGCGCCTGTCGAAAGCGCGACCGATTTGATTCATCGTTCATGTTGTCTCCTTTCGACGTTCTTCGCTTTTCTGACAGTCGCACGGAGCGTCGATCTTCTCTTTTTGCGTTCCTCCACCGATCGTTCTTCGATAACCCCACGCACTATTACACAATTACGAGAACCCTACAATTACACGATTGTTTGTAAGCTTTTTTAAAGAATCTTAGTATCTGTCATGTCCCGCGAAGAATAAAGATCCCTTCTTTTTGCGCCACGCATACACTTGCACATAAATGTACACACATTGATGCACTTGAACACAGGAACCCACTGTCTTCTCACTGTGAATTTTTTGTGTTATTATATTTATAATTATTATTATCGTCGTAGATGGAAGGTACGACTCCGCGTTTGAGAATTCTAGTAAAAAGAAAGAGAGATAGAGAAAGAGAGAATAAGATAAGAAGAGACAGAGCGTGGCTCCCCGTACGCGTTTTACGCACGTGCGCGTCAGTCGAGGCGTCGCGAGCAAGTGCGGCTCGTTTTGCACGGTCTATCGTCTCGGGGGCGGAGAGGACAGTAAGAGGTACGACGGGGATGTCGAAGGGTAGGGAGAGGGATCAGCCCGGTCAGATGCATTATGTTTTTGCCATACGAAAAGCTCATCCCGTACAAGCTCATTAATTTTCTCATTAATTGTAACATCGGTCATCGTTGTTTCATTTCTTTCGACGTTTCCGTTTGTCTTCGATTTTCCGGCGAGATGAATTCTCCGAGATGAGATCGATACCTATGCTTACAGATCGAAATGCGTTAGCTTGTACGCAATATATGTTCATCGTTAGCTAACTGTTCCTTAGAGTATTTCGTGTATCGATTAATCGTTCACGTGACTTCGGCTCGATGTTAGACGCGATGGCGGAGCTAAACATTTTATTCCTGACATGGCTCTCGCGTGAATAATTACTCGAAGAAGATAGATTTTACCAAATTAAAAAATGAACAAATTCGTAGAGCTTAGCGTTAATTGAAGATTCGCGAGAGTTACTCGAACGGAAGACGAAGTCGTTTTACTTGATGGACAACGTCTTCCGAAAGATTAAAGACTCCCCAGGATTATCGATCTCATCTCGTGGAAGGTCTGTTCTCTCAAGTTTAGGAAAGCATCGATCGATCGCATTAACACAGTTTTATTTTCCTTTTTTATCAACAATTTGCTATTCAAATATCGATCGATGGATATAATTTGTGTTTGTTTTCCTCTTAGAGCTAATTAATTAATAGCATCTAATAGAGATGTCGCGAACAGGCTCACTCGCGAAATCGCCTTTCTGCAGAGATCTCTGTTTCGAACAAGGTTATAATATAGTGTGGTTAATTACGTATCCAACGGAGGGTCCGTCGAATGTGAATTTTGTGATTTTTTCCAGATGATATTGACATGCGGATATAATACATGTCAACGAAGACCACTTTAACGGATGTTACGACTAGTTAAAGCTATACTACGATAGCGAACATACGAGTATTCTAGTAACAATGACTCCAGTATCGTAAATGGTTCACTGATAACTTTAATGATGATGTATTTTTGTTCTTTGGGCGATGTTATTTTTCAAGGACTAATTTGTAATTTCCTCTTTTTGTTTTTTTTGTTTTTTAAGTTACTAAACATTACGGAAACAATCGTTGAAAGTAACGAAGAGAATATAGACCGGAGTGCCGATGTAATGAAATGTATGAAAGCACGGGAATGAATTATAGTCAGGCATAAATGTGTTGGTGGATAAATAATAAGGAAAATGGAAGGGTACTTTATGGAAACGAAGGATCGCTCGATGGCGTTAGCCAAATGAAAAATCGTTAAGGACGTGCTCTCGAGAAGACGACGAGAGGCATCTTCAACGACCTGTCGCGTACTCTCAACATTTTCGGTGCTAATCATTTGTACCGATACCGCTCACCGATTTCACACCTTTATGGCCTTTTTCGTGATGCGAAAAATCAGAGTGCCGTACATTTAGCGTCCTCCTCTTGATTTTATCTGTAAGTCTCGTTTCGTACTACTACGAGCCAGAAATAGCATTAAAGAGACGCGTTTACTCGCTCGGAGAAAAAGTAATTCGTTTACCGTGTAAAAAAGCGAAGGAATCCTGCGTGGGAATAAAATTATTACAATTCCGCTGCTAATTCAACAACAGGCTTCGCCATACTCGAATTTTGTTCATAATTATCGTTGATACTAAAAACGTTCCTCCGTCGGATTAAACTTCTTGTCACTAATGACGCAAGATCCGGGAAACACACGTGACTTTACTTTAGTGATTACTAACCGAACGCGTATGCCGATATTTTTGTCAATAACGTGTAAAGTGAGATACGTTTTACCACGAGACTTTCCAACGATCTTTCGTCGAAAAAGAATAGGTGCTCGCCCGTGTGCAAATTTTATTCTTACGGTTCTTTTAATTGAATCCGCCGTTTTATAGCTTGCACGAATTATACTATTATAGTAAGTTTCATCTAATTTAATCTATTTATTCTTTTTTTTTTTNTTTTTTTTTTTAAAGAAACGAACCGTACGAGATAAAAATTGCATTACTTTTTATCTACATACGGCTATCCAGTTATTGTCGTATTTTATAGAACACCCTGTATACGGAAGTAAAGTAAACAAGAACAGATTGAGTATCGCCAATTTCATCACGTTGATTCGTTATTTATCACGTTCGAGCGAAATTATATTTCACGCGAAAGCGGATATATTCTTACCTTAAATCGATTTCGCGAGAAACGCAGGGATTTGAATGCGAGATTATTTGGAATTCTATTAAAAGAAGGAAATAGTGCAGACCGATGCGTTATCGAATAAACTCATACGCGTACCTTCAGTTTCTTTTAGTTTTTAAATAAAATTTGTATAAAACTCTCGTTTAAAAGAAAACGATTTTTTAAAAATTATTTTCAACGTTTCATTCGTGTTAAATAAAACGTTGCAGCCTTACAGTGCCTGTACACTGAACAAATAATAAAGAAATAATGTTACCGTCCAGGATAATAGTAGGTACTTTTAAGCACGTAGCGTCCTACCCTTTTCTTTTTTCAAATTCCGATGATCCTCGTCCGTGACTGGAACGTATAATGCATCGATTTAAGGAAAACAAAAAGGACTCCTCGGACGCTTCGTGATATTCGCAAACTTCGATCGTGCATTTCGTCGTCTCTTCTTTTCTAACTCAAGGGTCGGTACTCAAACATTTACGAAATGAATCCCTTCGGCGAAAAACAACACGTTGATCGCAAACATAATAATGATCGGCAGTTACGAATGTCTGAATTGGTAAATCGACGAATCGGCGTTTAGGTAGGACCGTTTCGTCGATCTTTTAACGACTCATTTCGTGAAGCTATCTTATATAATGAACAAACAGCGTGTTTGCAACGTGAACATTAAAGGGAGGCTCGTTTCGGTATCTGAAGGGCTTCTAACCTTATATATGTATAGGTCTTACTCGTGGGCAATCGTGCCTTACGAAGTTATCGATCGTCGTTGAAAAGGCATTCGAAATAATATAATCGACTCATTGCATTACTAATGTCATCGATTTTTTCTCACCCTAGAAGTACGGAACCAAGGTAACTTCTATGTACGCCGGGTTGCCGTTACGTAGGCACTGCAGATTTCCGATAATATATATACTATATATACATACATACATAACAAGTTCGGAGACCATTTTTCATTCCATGATCTAATCCACTTGTAATGGAAACCACCGGTTTCAGCGATCGCTACCTAGTCGTTACAACAAACGAAACACGACGCCGAGGAAAAGCCTGGCAATTATATAAATCGCAGATAGCTATAGCAAATAGACACAACAGAGAAATAGCGAAGAACGAAACATATCGTTGGTTTTCTTTTGTTAGGATATTCTAGTAACAGTTTATTTACTTATTGTTTTATCATCTTGACTCGAATGGAACGATTGTTTCTTCCGTTTTTTTTGCAGACTTCCTTTCTTGAGGAGGCTCAGGTAGCAAGAGCTTACGCCTTTTCCCGCGCCTGCGCTTGACAATGTGAAAGATGATAGTCGGATAGGAGAAGGAAAAGAAGGAAGGGGCAAAGAAATTCGAATGCTGCGAACTCTCGCGATAATTGCGGTGCTATATAGATCTTTTCATAGGCGATTGAACGTTCTGTTTCTTTTTTACCTTCTCCTCCTCGTTCTCTCTCTCTCTCTCTCTCTCTCTCTCTCTCTCTTGTTCATTTCTGTTTCGACTTTTTTTCCTTATTCCGAAAGTATTATATACAATAGTCAATATTCGATACCGATTCAAATATTTCTCCCAATAACTCTGATATTTGAGTTCTTGGTTTCCTCGCATCGTAATCCGTATTCGAATTAACAAAAAAAAAGAAACAGCAATGTCGTCACTTCCGATTAATTCCGATATCAATTTTTCGATGGATTCGCAACAATATTCTCAATTCCCCGGCAATACTCTAAAAGTATTACCTATGGAAGGGTTCCTACGGGATCTTCATGTTTGTTTTTCTATTAATCGAGAAACCGTGTCAATATCATGTATCGATATTAAGCGAGTGGTTGGAACGATCATATCGTTTAAGCCGATACATATTATCCTAATCAGGTAAGCATAACAATCAGCTCGAATTCGTGATAACGTTTCGCCTCCATATTCATGCAGACCGTCTGTACCTATTTCTAGCTCAACGATGATATCGATTACTCGCTCGCACTATCACAAAGTTTTCGGGAACGACACCGAGAGGTATTTCGTTTAACGTGATCTCAGATTCTACGAATCTCAAACGTAATCGGGAATCTTCCGAGTTAGAAACTAATCTAATTGTAAGTTGGTTGCGAGTGGATAAAGAAAATGAATCTACGCGGTCGCGCCCAAAGACGCGTGTCTTTCTTCGCGTTATCCATTAAATACATAGAAAGCGCGCTTTCGTAATTCGTCGAGCGTGAACGTAATCAGTTACTTATCGGAAGTACCGATTTACGAGGCGACTCGGGAATCGGTGTCAACGACGAACTCGATATTGTTAATTGTGATCATTAGAGATGGATTTCGCTCATCAATATTCATATCGCGTCGTAAGCGCGCGCGCGAATCTTCGTCTAAACCGTTCAGAAATCTTGAGATAGTATAAGAATGAACTCGAATTCAACGTTAATCACGCGAATGGCTTTTCGTCTTACCTCCACCATTGATACGATCGTCCAGAACTTTTAACGCTTTTTGCTACGCGCGCTCGACGAGGGGTCGGACTCCATGATTTTATAAAACACCGAAGAACTTTAAAACGAGCTATTTTCCATGGGATACATAATGTATTTTCACTCTCGCGTCTTTGGAAATTCATTCACGAGATTCGCATGGGCTCGAACGATGAGTTTCTTCTGTGAATTACATTACGCGTGCTAGGAAACGAACGAACTCGATTCGGCGGTGAATTGTAATCGAATTAGTAGTCATATTATAATAAAAGGTGTTCGGACACTAATCTAAAGTGATTGAATCGTCTAAAAATAATAGACAAAATAGCGAGTAAGTTTTATTAAATAAATGTTATATCACAGTCAGAAAAGCTCCTCGCGGTTTTAGACCTAGCAAAGAAATAGTATCGGAGTATAAATATGTAAATACGTTACCTCCGAGTTGCCGTACGTTATAAGAATATATATATTCTTTAACTAGCCCGTGACGTCACCGAGCTTATAATAAAAAGTACATTGCATGGAAGAAAAGAAAAAGTGAAAGAAAAAAATATTGTAAAGTTATAGAACAACGAAGTTAAAACGTATACCAGAAACTAAGAATCAGAGTTGATCGATATATAGGATTACACGAGCGTCTCGTTTGATTTGTCGGAATATCATTACACGATAGCGAAAACTGCAAAGTGGTTAAATCAATATTAATATTCCGTAGATACGTACAAAAGGAAAAGTGATTTCTCGAACGGAGAGTATATCTCGCGTGCACGAATTGAATTTGAAGCCTCGTTCGCTGGGAAAAGCGAATTTGTAACTTGGAACGATCTTGAACTACTTCGTACCGTTGTCAGGACGACAAAAAGACGACGATGGAAGGGACCGATCTCGTATCCTCTGTTCTTCTCGGTGACGCAGCCAAAACCGAAGGATATCGCGTTTATTGCGTACACGCATATATGTGTGTAATATATATGTATATATATATATATACATATATACATATATATACATAAGCGAGTACACGTCCACGCGTAAATACGTGCGCTCGTAGACAGGAGGAAGGAAACGTCAGCGTAACGCGAGTTCCCACAAGTGGAGGCAGCTCCACGCCTCTAAGCAGGCGTGTCGCGAGGAAAGCCAAGCGATTCCCAGTCAGTGGCCTTGTCAACGGCGGCTCCTTGCATCGGATCCCCAACCTGAAACACGTATATACATCCACCCACACATTCTTCGGTATGAGTGTTCCATTCGGAAGAAGAGGATTCGGGGAGAGGGGAGGTGGAGTTTAAAAACCGTATATAGACGGTCCTTCGCGATATAATCCGAGTGGATCACTGGGACAGAAGACGCTTTTCTTCGTTTCGACTTCAACCCTCCTCCTTACGCGCGCAAGATGAACTCCTTCCTGCTCGTAAGTCGATTTTCTCGTTTTCCTTTAGCTACTCTTTTCTTTTTTTTTCTTTCTCGCCGATTCTATCGCCGCTTTATTCTGGACAATTTATTTTTCTCTCGCCACCGGCACGCGTTCGCGACGAAACTTTTTATCGGTATTCAAGATTTACGGCCACCGAGCATTTTTATTAACATTCCACAAGCAGACTGACGTTACCGCGTTCTGTTTTCCTATGTGTCTCGTGTAAAGTTTCCATTTTTTCGCCCGGCTTTTTTCTTTACTTTTTAATTTGAAACTCCGGTACGAAACGAAGCGCGGTAAGTCAGACGGTTTAAAGGGAACAGAGTTTCGCTCGTTTTTAAATAGAGAAGCCAATCGCGTTATGAGGGAGGATCGTGATGCGTTTCGACGGGTGAATCGATCGCGAATTCTCGTATTTCTTCCCGAGCTGACAAGCAAGTAGAGAGAAAGCGCACCGATGTTACCGAAGTCTTCTTGTAATTTCATTGGCATGCGAAAGAACGATGCTCGGCGTGGTGGAAACGGCGGTGCACTAATTGCCTCCGTTTATTCGCGATTAATTCGCCACGGAGATCGTTAGATACGAGGCTTTTCCGATCGAATATTCGCGCGTCTCTTCACTTGCTATGTAGAATCCGATTAGCGTGAGCGATAGAAATTACGGATGGCGGAGTTGCTTACTTCCCTGTTTACTCATTGATTACTTTCTTGCATTCGAAATGAAATTGCGTAAAAATTTCTCAAGATCCTGCAAAACTCCAGAGAGGAAGAACGTTATCGATGAATACGTCATAAAGTTATCTCCGAAGTTACGTACGTTGTATGTAAAGTATGCCGGTAAAAAAAGAAAAGAAGGGATCGTCGTTATCCGAAAGAGGAAACGCTGCCTCGAACCAATATTTACCCTATTGAAAATAGAAAGTGGAAAGCCGCTTAAATAAAGATATTACTACGGGCGAACTTTTTAAGTACTTTGTCTTCGAGCTGATCGTAGATAACATTCATTCGAACGAGCTCGAACGGTCGTAACTTTTTTTCTCGCTCTCGACTTCTCTTCTTTTTCTCCGTAATCTTTCGTTCCTCCTTTCGAAGATTTCTTTCTTTTTTCTAAGTTACTTTTGGAGAAACTACGATGAGCTCTGCTCGCGTGCGAATAATTATTCTCGTTCCGTCTTTGTTCTATCGTACCGTTGAAAATCGTCGCTCGCGTATTTTCCTATCGGTACTTGACATTGATGGCGCGTAACTAGCCATGGTAATCACGTCTAATTTTTCTCTTCTTACAACAGATATGTGTCATAGCTATCGCGATTACCACGGATACGCGCGTTGTAATCATTTTTTTAAGTAGAACAGAATTATCCGCGACGTATGTATTCGCTCGTTTAAAATCCGGTGATATTAAGTCGTACCTATATATTAAAAGTCGATTATTGTAAACTGTTGAAAAACTTATTAACATTACAATACGTATACGTCCTTTTAGTAGCATCGTCGAAATTTTAGCAGTATAAGACGTATGCGAATCGTTTCTACCGTACCGCTGCAACGTACAAACGGGAACTCATATGTACTGCCATAAATTATTCATGCGATCTCCTTGTCTTCTATTATTCTATAAAGGCAATTAGTCAACCTCGCTTTTACAGGTATCATATTTAGCTGGCTTAATCGCGCTATGCAGTGGTGCCATAGATCCAGCGGATTCAAAGTTGCTGACAAAACTTTCACCCCTAACTAATGATGCTACGAACGATGCGAAGGATTTGGACACAGCTGCCAGTGATCGAAGTACGTTACGTTATTTATCATTTATCGAGCTTTTGATCGTGCATCTTCAAAAAAAAATATTTAACGAATAAGTCGAGGAATAAACTGTCGGTTATTATTATTAAAAATTTTCTAATCGGTTTGCTTCGGATTTTCTTTTACGCGCTAGAAGTCAGAAATAATAGTTACGGTAATCGAAGTAACTTCGCGTTACGATTATGCAAATTCGATGCCGTTAAAGAAACATCATCTACTTCTACCGGGAATCCTCCGAAGTCGCGTGACTCATCGTACGGTTGTCGATGATTTAATTCGAAGGATAAAAAACGAACGAGCTGGAAGCGCAAGGTTTACGCGTAACGTTACGAGGAGACCTTCGAGAAGCACGTTACATTAGCATCCCATTACGTCGAACCTGCCGCCGTTTTTTTTTTTCCTACAATAATAACAGTTCGACATCTCAGAGCGTGAGAACGGTAGTGACACAGATAGTTATAACATTCGCACCGTAAACACATTTCTATAACAATAGTGCAAGTTCACTTTACTCGTCCAAGTTCGCACGACTGTATATTACATGACCAACGGTTAACGGCCTCCTCGGGTCTTTAAGGCTAATCGCCGTGTGTCGTATCGAAAAACTGCATTGCTCTTCGCGTGAGATCTTTCGATACTTTTTTTTTTCTCCATCCTGTGCCCGCAGAGATCTATCGCGTTGACTCGTTCGTCGTAGTCACTTAGATGACTATTCTCAATAGGTACTTTGATTGCAGCATTTTTGATCAGCAAAGAGTACGGCCAGCCAGGAGGCTATGGAGGATATGGAAATTATCCCGGATCTATATACGGATCAGGATATCGCGGTACGAATTTAGTACCAGGATACAGAGGATATCCAACTAGCAACCCCGGGAGTATTACTGGCGGTGGACACACGGGGTGAGCATTCGTTCCTTCACAAGAAAATTCATACTATCGGATCTGTTTTTCGTTTCAATATTTTGATTACTTTCCAACCGTGCTCTGAGAGATGAACGGTTATAAAAAAATGTAATCGTGTCCGCACGGCGATGGGTTGGAAACTAATCAATGAAGTACGAGCTAAAAGCTTTTTATATTCTAGGTACGGCTACTACGGCGGTAGTGGATACAACCCGTATAACAATTATGGAGGCTATGGTAACTACGGAGGATATGGTAACTACGGAGGATATGGTACTTATAGCGGCTACGGAGGTATCACTGGATACGGAACCTTTGGATCTGCAGGTTACGATGATGGTTATCCTGGATATGGACGCGGTAGTTATAGCCGGTATGGTGGTCAAGGTATCGATGGATATGGAAGTTATGGTACTGGTTATGGGACTGGTTATGGTACTGGTTATGGTACCGGTTATGGTACCGGTTATGGTGGATCATACGGTTCTGCATATGGAGTCAGGAACAATTATGATCCTTATAATTATCGTAGTAGCAGCTACGGTAGTTATGCTGGCTATCCATCTGGATATCGGGGTTACTCTTAAAAAGTCTACCAACGTAAAAGTCTACAAACAGTATAAAAATGTAGTACTTATTAATTACGTTAGATCGCTAATCACTCTTTTGTATGTACTTTGTAATGATGCATTGATATTAAAATATTGAAAAGGCTCTTTCCCCGACCTCGACGATACGTTGTTTTGTATGCTATATTTTAATGGCGCTTATTTCAATACCACGATTTATCGCGCATATCAGCATGACATCCCGATACGAATGATGGAAACTTTGTTTGACGTGAAACGATAGAAAAATAGTTGTCGATGAATCATGATTAAATGTAATATATTCGTACGTAATAAATTTTTGAGATATAATCGTGTGGCTTTCGTATATTACCTAAAAATAAATGGGTAAACTTTGTATATAAATATCTGCGAAGTATAATACAGTTTATTTACTAACGTCTTATTTTTTCTAAAATTATAAATAACTTTCGTATGTACTGATTAATGTTCATTTATCGATATTCGTATTGCATTTACAAATGCGTCTAATTGTAAGATAATGATCACGCACCAGAATATGACTGAATCGTTTATGGCATACTGAAGTATTACAGAATATCTTCGTTGTCGCTTTTTTTTCTATAAAAGATAAAACATAGCACATAGATGGGAAATATGTATTTAAATGTAGCATGTTCGTTAAAAGGAAATTCTCGTACCCAAGATGAATATTATTTTGAAATCGTTGGCTTGATAGAAACATTAATCTAAAAACGACTTATATGTTCATCGGTGTTCCATGCACAATAATCATAGTCAGTCGTTTAATGTATGTATGTACATTGGGGTCGGTCAGTCGACATGCATTCTTAAAGATCATGCACAATATACCATGTTTAAGTTTCAAATACCGTCAAATAAACCATCCATCAGCTGACCTGCAGCTGGCGGACAGGCAGTTCCAATATCCCCTATTTAATTCTTGGAGGAGCGAATAGTTCTTCCCCGGCAAAATAGCATTCGTAAAATCAATAAGTTAACTAGGATTCTTCATACGATTTTCTTGCCTCTGACCTTTCTTCTTTCAGCAGCGGTTCTGACTGGAACATTCAAAAATCCAAGATTGGCTTGACTCAAGATATCCTTTAAATTTTCGACATTGCCAAGCTGATCTAAGCCAAGAAGCTTTGTTTCTACTTTCCCATCTGGCGTGCCACATGCATTGCATGCGTATGGGACGGGTGTTGCGGAAGGAAACATGAGCTTCATTTTGTGACTGTCTGCCTCATTACCGGGACAGTACGGTACGAAAATGACAGGGATGAATCCAAGCTGACCAATGAGAGGAGTGGATGCAGTACTGGTGGTGATACCATTTTCCTTGTTCGATTCGACTAAATAACAAGGGCATGCTTGTGGATCTGGTCCTACGGGTAATGGAAGGGACTTGACATTGATCGGATTTGGTGGTTGAACTCCTATCGCGTTGAAACCAGGATTTGGTCGTTCTTTTTCAGGCGATGTATTTACCTGTTTTAAGACAGCAACGGCTTGGTCTTCGGAAGAATCAATATTTCCACGTCCTTTGTTTTCTTGATATCTATCGAACTTCGTGTGTACTATAAGCCGGCTTCCTTGATGGCCTATTTTATAGGGTCGAACTTGTGTATCTTCGATAAAATCTTGAGAACCGACAGTATCATTGCCAGAAAATTCGTATTCTTTTCGATACTGCTTTCGATGATAATCAGGGATTTGTTCGAAGTCTTCTTTTCGTTCCTCAATACTCTCATTTGCTTCGTATCGATTATTTCGCTCATATTCAGTTTTGAATCCATATGGACGAATATTTTTACCAGCAATTTCTTGTCTTTCCACCTGATCCGTTTCATCCACCAAAGACGTATACTTTAAAGGACCCGACGTTTTCAACGAATTATGTGCTAATGAATTAACTTCTTTCGCATTATGATTGATGTTTTCTCGGTAAACATCAACTTCACTGCCATCACTATGTTTTTCTGTGTTAAATTCACTGTGATCAGAACTAATGACTCCGCTAACTTTGACAGGATAGGAAACGTTTGACAATTTAAAATTATCATTTGTCAATACAAGACTAGGATTCGGTTGTACGTGTAACTTCAAGACACTCTGTCCAGGAACACCAGGTTGCACTGATGAACTAGCAGTTATCGGTGCATAATATTTAAGCGGCAGAATTTTGACAGGCCCATGATGTCGTGGACGAGCAGTAGGCTTTACACCTGGTACGTAATCAGGATCACCAGGCCATGGACCATCAGGACCAGGCGATCCAGTTGGCCACGGACCATCAGGGCCATCAGGGCCTACACCACCATCCCCTCCAACTCCGCCGATTCCGCCTACACCACCAACAGGACCTTCGGGACCGCCAGGGCCCTCAGGACCACCAGGGCCTTCAGGGCCATGGGGATAACCAGGATATCCAGGATAACCTGGGTAACCTAAAAAATACATATTGGCTATAAAAGATATAGGTAGCCCAGGAAATTAGAAAAACTTGATATCACTCATGAACTTGCAGTAGAAACAAATAATAAATACTTGCAGTAATTACATTGTTATCGTTAATATTTAAGCACATGATATGAAATCAAATATTCTGACAATGTAATAGATACATACTCGGTTTTCCAGGATGCGTAGTACCAGGTGTTTCCGGATGACCAGGGAATCCAGGAGCTCCGGGACTGCCCGGATAACCCGGATATGATGGGACAGGTGGATGGCCCGGTGTACCAGGATTTCCGGGTACACCAGGAGTGCCAGGATGAGGTGGATAAGGAGGATAACCAGGAGAACCAGGCTTACCTGGAATTCCTGGAGTACCCGGATAACCAGGGTGCGGAGGGAATGGAGGAATTCCAGGTGTCCCGGGAGTTCCCGGCGTTCCAGGTATACCTGGTCGGCCTGGTATGCCAGGGTATCCAGGCTGAGGAGGGGTGCCAGGTGTTCCGGGAGTTCCTGGTGTTCCCGGCCTACCGGGTATGCCTGGGTATCCTGGTTGTGGTGGTGTGCCAGGTGTACCTGGAGTTCCCGGTGTGCCGGG
>JAIFRP010004406.1:299637-321204 GCA_032403825.1 Odynerus spinipes
AAAAAGGAAAAAAAAATATATGGAAAGATCTTGATAAAAATGTTCACATTTAAAATTGCCAACGAAAAGACAATATTTAACACTTTACGACAAGCGTGACTTCGTGTTAATCATCTTCTATTTATTGATGGAATGTAAAGCGGATCATGTTGAAGTATTTGAGGAAAGCATTAGAAAGTGTTAGAATCTATAGAATTTAAATAAGCAACCGTAACACGCTCGGCAAATTCGATTATACATATATATGTATATTATACGTATAATCCAAAGCGTGGGCGATATTCATTCTTACGACTATCGGTTTATAAAAGAAATAAAATATTTCTAATTTCCTTATCGAGTTCTTACGTACACAGAATACATACGTAGGATGTACCACAATCCCGGTACCACGAGGAATTTAATACCCGTGCTGTTCTATCGCGAATATTTATACGCGCGAGTTAACACGCAATCGTCTCGATCTATGCATGTGGGTTTATCGTTAGAGAATACGACAATGCTGTTAAATCATTGTCCTTGCGAGAAGGTTAAGGCCCGTGAAATAAGTGGGCGAGAACCGGTTTCGGCAAAATTTCTTTTACTTTCGTCGATCAATATAATTTGTCGATTTTCAAAACGCTCGTCGTCGTATTCGTCTAACACAAATCCGCCATGATAGTCGCCTTGTCTCCAATTAGTCGCGCTGTCACATAAAATTCGATCGCGTCACCTTAGATTAGCATAATTGAGACGATTCGATCGATGGATCGATCGATCGGATTGGTGTTAAAGAACGTGAGTCGAATCGTTTAGAGAAAAAAAGCGAAACTTTCCTTTTTTCATTCCAAGCCTAATTCTCTCGAAGAGGAGTCGCGTGAAACGGAGAGAAGAGCATGAAAGAAAAGGATAAAAGAAGATACGAGACGCGCTCGATGACGCTGAATCATTTTTCAAATGAATCGGACAAGAGATAAGAGGGAGCGAGAAAGAAGATACTGCTCGCGTGCTCTCGTACTTGAAATCGATACTTGTAAGGAGAAAACAAGAGAGCGTTCTATCGAAGATCCCACAGTGGAGAATCGAGCACGATTCTTACACCACCACCGTCGGCGACACACTGAGAATCGGAGTTTATGGTCGCGCTCGTATCTAGGTCCTTGCACGTATATACTATATACATATATATCCATCTATATACACGCGTATATACGTTTAGCCAAAGCCCACGCGTACGTATGTAAGTACGCATACGTCTCTTTAATTTCTTCTTCTTTTACGGTATCCTTCAATCGATCCTTCTCTTTAAACTACTCGCGTACATCAAGACGTAAATCAAACTTGTCGAATTCCTAAAAAAACATCGAAGAATTCAGGACGACGTTGTTTCTTCTTCTTCTTCTTCTTCTTTTTTTAGCGAAGAGCTAAATCGAGAAATCGAAAAGAAGGATTTGGACGGATTAAGGATTACTGCTACTCGGCTCTTACGAGAGTCGTTTAAACTCGGTGTTTAACGGAGAAGAAAAAGAAGAAAAAGACGAAGAAGAAGGGAAGTGAAAAAAACCGTTCGCGATCGGCCAAAAATACAGGATGAGTTAACGCGACCCCAAGGGCCACTCGCCCGGGGTCATCGTTAAGAAACTCTTTCCTCTCTGCCTCGTTTCTCGCATGTCCTCGAGATCGTGTCTCGCGATCCGGACGAAGTTTAATTTATGAAGCGAACTTTCCGACCGACACCGACCGGATGGCACGCACTTTCGAAATAACAAGCGAGAACACCGGAACGTGCGAGGTAAATACTCAGCGATATGTTAAAACCGTTTTTCGGGAGTATCCGAGGATGATGCCGGCGCTGCTTTTGTTTCTCAAAATTTCATCGAAACATTTCCGGAAACAACCGACGAGATTAAGTTGTTTTCATTAGCCCTGTCATCGACCGACGACACGTATTTATTATTAGTAATCCTCGCACTACGAAACGATCTATACGATGCAGTTCAGATCGTAAAAAGAGTCGAGATTGTAAAAAAAAAATCTTGTTCAAAAGACATAAACCAAAGTACGGTATCTTTTCGCGACTTTTTATCGACGTTTTTCTACGTAGAATCACCCGAAGGCATTTTTATTGCATTCTCTATAGTACTGAGGGTTCTTGATATATATAGATATATCGCCGTAAAGCTATCGTTGCGTTTCCATATCTCGAGCACCAAATAGACGCCGCTTCCATTCGACGCACGCTCCAGCATAAATTCGGCTCCCTTATCGGTTTTGGAAATTTTCGAAGATTTCCTCGCTTCGACGGTGAATCCGATGAAATGTTCTCAATTTTTAGGAAACATCTCGAGCTCTTGCGCCGACGGTAAATTTTATACTTTTTTACGTTCACTGCGACGATACAGCGGTGGATAATGAAACGGAGTAGTAAAAAGTCTCAGGGAAAAGTTCACTCGAGTCCTTTTTCATCGTAGACGATTCGTGTTCTCCTATAATTGTGATATATCTTGAATAATCGCGTTCGTGCTTTATACCATCGTAGCACAAACGCCGAGAACGTATGACCTTCGTGCACGAATAATCTTTCGAATAAGCTCGAGCGGAAGCGCTATAAACAAATATTATGAAGTTAGTGCGTTGACCTGTAATTCCTGAGTCCACTGTACTGGACTACGTAATTCTTTGATTCTCTTGTTGTTTTTCTGGACGATTTGTAATTTAATTTTCATAAAACGTCTATGTCGAGGTTGATAACCTATTACAGCGGCTTAGGCATGATAAACAAAGGGGGAATTTCTTTTAGGAAAAAAACTTATCAAATCTAAAATGCATAACTGGTATTTGAAGAAAAGAAACAAAAGGAACATTACATTGTAGCAACAGGAAGATACTACGGGGGATTTAGCGACGTTTCAGAAAATTTATTACCCGCGACTACGAGAACGGTGTTTCATGGGTTACCAACGATAAATTTTCGCCGTTACGTTAACTCGTTGTACCGACTTATAGATTTTCATCCTATTTTCATGTTAACCCCTTCGTAATTACGGTTTGGTAGTTTCTAGCACGGAAAACTATACCTTTCCAGTGGTTACGCGACTTTAACAACGACACACGGCAAAGCGTACCTTTATACAAAGCACTGTAAAGTTTCGTACAACGGTTGTATCGCTTAGAGTTTAGAGTTTTGTATATAGCTTATCGTTGTATTTCACTTTTGACTCGAGCGCAAACTCGAGCATAAACGTTACTCATTTTAAAAATCTTATCTAAATTCGTAAACATTTCAACATTTTATATTAAAATAAGAACGAAACAACGATATCTCCTTCCTATTCGTTCTCCATTTCTGCCTTTTATTCTTTCACTTTACTTTTTCGCTCGGACATCTATACACATCTTCTTTTCTTTTTGATATTCGTTTCTGTCATGCTATCCACGGCATTAGACCCTAATATATTCCCAGTAGACCTTCTGATCAAAAGTAGGATGCCGAAGATTGTTGGATATGGTCGAATCTTGACAGGTATCCTATCTGAAATCAGAAAAGAAATGTCCATTAGTATTTTTTCTCTAATCCATTTATTTGATGCAGCTTGTTTATATAATTCTTTGCATTTCGCTGTTTTGTCTTAATAATTATACGAAAACGACTAAATCGTGACAGAAATAATGGTAAAAGATGAAAGTAAAAAAAAAAAAAATAGTCGAATTATGAATAATCCGTAAAAATATTCTTATATTTTAAAAGTATCTTAACATCCTTCAAATACCCTGCAGCTCTCTTTTAAGCTATCTTTTAAAATATCTTTCAGAGGTCTCTTTTATCGTATGAAAACTAACTGGTTAGCAAGTTTCCCGTAATCCACCGGTCAAGGAGTCTAAGCACTCAATTCTTCTCCTCCCCTCTCTCTCCCCGCTTTTACTCTCAATTCGAAGAGAATTTCCACGACTGGTCTTTTACAGCTTAAAATCGAATTTCCGGTCTGGCATTTAGCTCCCGAAGCGTCGAATTCACGAAAGGCGGTTAAGGTCTTCATTCTTCTTCTTTCGTTTCGAGAAGGAGAGCCGGTTTCTTCAGAGTTTAAAAGAGAGGAGAAAAAGAGCAAGAGAGAGGGAGGATGCGTCAGCATTCGAGAGGAGCCAGAAAGGCGCTTCTATGTAACCGGCCGACGGTCGTGAGACTGCGAATTCCGTCGTTGTATCTTACATTCCACGACGTGACTTTCGTGAACGTTCGTACGGAAATGCCAAGAACATGGGGGAACGTTTGACTATTAATATTGTACGACGCTTTTACGTGGCCGTTTCTTGTGTCGTACTTAAGCTTTTGTAGAAAGGACAATAACCCCCATCGACTACGAAAGTTATCGATACCGTCATTTTGCGATCGTTCTTTCAGAGTATCTTATTATTTTATGAGAGTATCTTTTCTCTCTCTATTTTATATTACGTAAAATGAATTCCTTGTTTTTTTTTTTTTTTTTTTTTTTTTTTTTTTTTTTTTTTTTTTTTTTTAATACGAGCAGTAAAACAAATCTCGACGAATTTCGTTTCTTCCATATTCTCGTTCGCCTTCGTTAGAGCGATAAAGTCGTTGAACTATTAACGCGTTGACAAGGTAACATCACGAAACGTCGGGCGTTACCGCGAAATCTTAATTAACCTTATCTCGTTGTACCGATCTTTTCGTTCGCACCAAAACTTCCTAATGAAGTACGCATACGTATACGTATGTATCAAGAACGACAGTTCCATCGCGAGATTTATATTTTCACGTTGAATTTCGAAGCAGGCGTAAATCAAGTTTTAGTTTTCAACGTAACGCGATATCTACATTGTTCAAAGAATTTTCCGTGACCAACGGTCGGTACAAGCACATAACTATTTTTAACAAGATATTTTTTCCACGTTACGATTTACTAATTACCGCCAACTCGAGCGTATCGTTTTCGAGAAATTAAAAACTCTCGTCGAATGTAAAAAATTTAATTCGAGAGTGAATATCACTCGGTTGCATATTTCGTTAGTGTTAATTACCAGAGAGAGAAGGAAACAAATATGAAGAATTTAAAGAGAAAGACTCGAATACGTTTGACCGATGTCTCATGATCATCGATTAGAATTTTCTAATCCGCTCATGCATGTTGCATCTCGTTGATGACTCCATCGTTTATCGTCATGGATTATGCCTTCGATCGACGATGATCGATCGCTGTCTCGTCGTTAAATAAACTTAATTATCTTATCCACGAATAACGTGTCGTTATTAGTATGGAAATGTGCTGTCACAGTAGCGTACGCGTCAAGCGTACCAGGAGGGAGAGTTACGAAGGAAGGAAGGAAGAGTGCGNGGGAGAGAGAGAGAGAGAGATAGAGAAGTATACTCGAGCGTAATTTTATGAATGGTACTGCACCGAGTTTCATGACACAGCGGGTAAATAGGTACCTACTATTTACGCACTCTCGACGTTTATTTATATTTCTTGAAAAGGAGAATACGGGCTGCTTCGATTCCTTCTCTTTTCAAATACAAACACTCAGACCAGAAAAAATATATATTACTGTAACAATTCTCTAGGTTGCCTTGTGTACGAATAGCGTAACGAGATAACGTAACTTTAGACTGGAGAAATTTGTCGAAAGTTTAGTTAGAATATAATTTCTTACAATAGAGTAGGATTTTGTTTATATAGAATACCATAAATTCGTTGATAGGTTTACTGTCAAATTTATCATTAGACCTTATTTATTTATTTATTTATTAATGCTTTAAACCATGTGGCTTATATAGCATATACAGTACATTTGCTTTGAATTTGATTAGTGCAGTGAATTTACATAGTGAGGCTTACAATGATTAGATGAATCTAAATTTTTATGAGGCATTGTTTTATCATCAGACCTTACTACTTTTAGTACATTTTTAATTAATAGCCATGCACTTTTTAATTTTATCATATATGCGAGCACGAAAACTTAGACGGGAATTCTGATTCCACGTTGAAATTACGGGAGAACAATCGTGGAGAACATGCTCGCTTGCAGAAATGAGCTTGTGCAGTACATGATTCAATTAACTCGAAATACTGTTGCCAAGGTTTATTAGTCATTGTCGTCACGTCCGATCGAATGAACTGGGACATATCGTATGTTTGGAAATTCGATGAATCTATGTCAGAGTGTTTTCGATACTATCGAAATGTGTTACGTGGTTCCCTTTCATGTTATACGGCGCATCACTCGCTAAATATCGAAATATTATACTAATAATATACCTGCGTGTTCTCGTAATTTGTATATACCTACCTGCAAAAATCGATGTTCGTTCTAAACGACTACCTGAATCTAACAGGAGTTTAAGCTAGCGGTTCTCAATGCGGGCGATATCGGACCCAAGTAGGCAAAAAATGTTTACGAATGGATATGCGTTTTTAAAATATCCCTTTTTCACGAATAACAATAAATTAAAGCCCAACATGTTTATTTTAATAAGTTCGATCATATTTTATGTATCATTTTTACATTAAACACAAGGGTCGCGAATAAATCAGATATGTTAAATATTTTTTTTCATTTAGATTAACATTTTTAGAGCGAAGGGTCAGGTAGGAGAAAAAGGTTGAGAAACCTTGGTTTGAGGAAAGATAAAATTCGAAGAAAATATTATAATATAAATGTTTGCTTTCCAGGAAAACGTATACGATCTTCAGACGAGATTCGTCTGATTTACTATGATATTGTGGTTTGCTAACGTCATACCTAATACTTGACCGCATCTCTGTCCATGTTTCCTCCACTCGTCACTCTCTCTCTCTCTCTCTCTCTCTCTCTCTCTTATCTTTTCACGCATGAATAAAAGATATTTATTTTATTTATTTATGTATCTGCCTATCTACCTATCCATCTCTCTCTTCCTCTCTTTTTGTAGAATATTTTAGAAACTAATTAGACGAACCATATACTCCCGGCAGAAACGATGCGAGAAGACGGACGAATTCCCGAGCGAGAAGTTTACTTGCGAAATCACCGAACCGTTTTGTTCTCGTCCCCGTCATTCTCCTCGTCGTCGTCCTACTGAAAACTGTTACACGCTTTGCGAGTATCCTGATTGTAATTCTTCTGGCTCGCAAGCGCGTCATTAAAAGAAAGATTTACGGGTAAAGATCAAGGCATGCCTACGGCCACGTTACCGCTCGGACGCGCACATCGACGATGTCATCAACCTTTAGAATCGATGGCGTCGACTGTCACGCCCAGATTGCCAATCTTGACACACGATGCTAATCCCTTTACCATCTAACAACGGCGAATGGTCTCCTTCTTTCTAACTTTCTTCTATCTACACTTTTCACTTTATGCTTTCTGTATACAACAACAAGAATTGTATACAACGAAGAAAATAAAAATATTTTTACACACCAGATACACTTTTTGTCGAGTATTTCTTTTTTTAAGTTACAAATTAAATTTCTAGTACTCTGTAACTACCCCGCAAAACGCTGAAAATACCTACGAGCGTTTTAGCAGATATCACCTAATCCTCCCGTTTATTTCTTAATATCTGTCGGACGCACTTTCAGGATTTATGCTCGCGCATAATCCAGTAGCGTTTAATGGAGTTACGAGGGATCACGAGCGTCAGCGGTTAAGTTTGCCAAAGGAATAGGATCGACCGGAAGAGATCGTTAAAGACGAAATCGTTACGTCTATACGGTGATAACTTTTTTCTACCGATTTCTCTTACGTTCTCATCATCGTGGGTAAGAGAACGAAGGTGTTTCGCTCGTTACGTAATTCATGACGATACGCGGCAAACTGGCCGCTTACGAACGAGACGATATCAGCTCATCATTCACATGCCAGGAATATTTCAATGATTAACTTCTGTCTCTGTCCATTGTCTCGCGGTAAACTTCGTTATGCATCTGGATTGTCTTAATTGTCTCTTTAATGCGTATCTCTGTTCGCCGCGGCACTCGGGGGTGGAAAATTTATGGACGTCGTGCGCTCTCGCGCACGTCACAGTACTTTGTTCGGAGATCGGGAGCGGGATCTAACCTTGACCCGTATATGCGGACACAGCTTTTCGTGGTGAAAAATGTTCCGGTGATTTCAAACTACCTACAGCTAGTAGGTTTTCCTTTTTGTTTTTATTTCACGAATCTCGAAACGAAAATCGATAACGGCTTGATTGTTTGTCGTTTCTTTTCCTTCGTTCGTTTTTTCAATCAAAGACTCTCGTACCTTCGACGGGATAAACTATTATTGATTTCGGTGCATAAAAAACTGCCCTGGTAGTACCTGTTTTACGTAATTTTTATAGAGCGCGATCAGATACTAGTCAAACGTCACGGTGTTATAGTGCTAATTAAAAATGAGTTAATAAATTAATTAAAGGAGGAAGATAATTATTATCGTGATATAAATCGTAATAGTTCGCATCGAGAAATTGTATGAAATTTTTCTCCGGCTCGATAAAACGTGTTTGAAAACATTAAACATATTTTTCTGAAGTAAAGATGAGAAATTGGCGATTTTTCTGTACTCGACTTTTCTTCGATATTTCATCGAAGAAAACGTTATACGTATTTAACAACGATGATTTTCAAAGGATCTTAAAATGCATTTTCCTTTTTATCCTGCTCTCCTTTATTTACTTTTTCTTCTTCTTTCTCTATTATTCCTTCAAGACGGGGAACGAATTCGATTCTTAGAAAAGAAGACGGTCTCCTCTCGCTAAATCCTTTCGTACCTTCGTCGCGGTTCCCCGATTCGTGCCGCGTAAGGATGTTTCGAAGCAAACCAGTTTTGGACCAGGAAAACATCGAGATTCTTAATACCTTTTTTTTCACTTTTGCCATTCGCTAACAGAGCGACAAGAAAGGACGAAAGTCCTCGCCGTCCACTCCTCCTAATGTTATTTTTTTCTTTCTCGATTCTCTTTGATCCTCTTCTTCCTCCTCTTCCTCTTGACCGGCCGGTGAACCTTTGCCAAAAGGAACCACGAAATCGGGGAAGGTCATTCCCCGGAATATTTCGTGTTACGCGAGAATTCTCCGTTCTACCGGTTCCTTATCCTCGTCGGTGGAATAAATTTTATCGAGCGAAGAGCACTCGATTCACGATTCCAACGTGAGCAGTTCGCATACCAGTCGTTATCTCATACCGTACTTATTATTCCTCGCTAATGAACGCATCGTTTTGGGATTCGTTCGATAGGTGTTTAATCGGACAATAAATTCATGATCGCCGGTTAATCGAGCGAAAATTCAATTTATTTTACGAGCAGGAGTATCGACGATACTCCAAATGAATTCATCGTGACTCTCTTTAAGAGAAACTCGACTAAACGAATCACCGTCATCGAATCGTCCCATCTTTTCTCCTTCCCTGACACCGATAGAAACACGTAGGCGACGTGGCGCGAACTCATTCGAAAGAATTTAATCGATGAATTCCAAACCGTGACACTTCTTCTTCGCTCGACAAGGTATTACCAAGGATCTTAACCTAAGCAAGTGGATATCCTTTTTCGCGTACTCCTAGTTTACGATATCCCACCGTAAACATTTCTATCGTAGGTATTGGAAGTAGGACGTATTTCTAAAATGAAAATGATAATTACGAAAACAGTACCAGGAGCCTAGGGTTAAAGTTTGTGTGCGAGAAGAAGCGTAATGTACGTAAAAGATTTAATGGATTTCGGTTCGAAGCGCGAGGCATGCTATTCCGATTCATAGATCCGCTTGCTATGAAATGTCGAGACTAAGCGCTCGTAAAAACGTGCTTGAAATAGCAACGGAGTAAGTATATCTAGTAGGTATTGGAAAGGCCGAGGCGCTCGTCTCGATTAAAGAAACACTTACATTAGAAGGCGCGTTAGACAGCTCGTAAAACGAAGAGACTAGAAAGAATCGTTATACTCCTATTCTCGTGTAGGGCCACCGTGTAGGCGCGTGTACTCGGGTAAAACGCGTGTTACCGATGTACATAAATAGTAACCTTGAGTTTGACTATCTGCATTTCGACGACGACGACGACGACGACGACGACGACTGCGAAGAAGAAGAAGAAGAAGAAAAGAAGCTGGCTAGCTAAGTGAGGGAAGGTCAGCGAGAGAGAAAGTAATGACGGCTACTCGAACGCATTGATCCGTAATGCGGATACAAATCTTTCTTCTGTACTTGCGAAATTACGTGAGGCAATGCGAATAAAAATAAAGAAAGAGGAAAAAAGAAGAGGAGAAGGTATCGTTTAAGAGAGCTCGTCCCTACGATGAGCTCGATTACGAAATCAAATGTGATTATACTAATTACTCGACTTTTTTCTCGCGTTGCAAGGTGTACACGGAGTTTCGATTACATCAACCTCGACTTGATTTCTATCGCCGGGAGTAGCTTCGAGTTTGGAAGGCGAAGAAAGTGCTCGTTGAGTGTTATCCTCGTTTAATCGTTTTTAAATTATCTGGAATGATTATTATATTTCATCTTCTTACACGGTAATGTTGTCCTCGTTAAAGATCACGGATACAAATAATACTTTCTTTAAGCGAATAAAATGATTTTCTAGAATCAAAGAAACGATTACCAAAATCAAGAGGATCTAATAGGATCTAATAAGATACGTGGTTTACCGTTAACGAAACAAAACATGGAGTTTAACCGTAGCGGTTCTTTCGTAAGCTTCCTGAATCGCTGCCCCGGTGGTTCTTCCACGAAAACGAACGTTTAAGACGGTCTTCGTTGGCAAAATGGTTACGATTCGGTCGTACAATAAACATGCAAATTTCGAAATACCGAAAGCCGGATTTCGAGTAAGGAATATGCATTAGTCACGTGCGGATATCCTCGATTTTCTAGTAGCTCTCGGTCATCTCCGTTTTTTCGATGAAATCTTACGAGAATTTGGAAAAATTTGAAAATATTGCTTTTGAATTTTACGATGCTCTAATTAAAATGAAGATACCTGCTGAAAACGTAAATTTTTATAAAAATTGTCAATGATTAGAGGATGCGGAATAAAAAAAAATTTGTCTCGGTATTTCTTACATTTTTATGAAACACTTGGCAAAGAAATAAAAAAGAAAGTTTCTAGGAACGAAGTGAACTGGAATTTAAAAACAAAATTCTTACGTGAGCTCAATTCATTGTCGATCATACGACGATTACTAGATAATCGTTAACGTTCTCTTCGAATTATTCTTCGTTCTGCGCCAAACACACACGCGCATACTTTTCATATTTTGCAACGTCCTGCGAGAAAGTGAAAATCGATTAATCGTTTCCACAAGAGTTTTTCATCGGCGTAGCCGGCCATTATTCACTTGCCACTACCGATTAATTTTTTTTTCTTCTTCTTCTCCCGTTGGAAAAGGACGACGTCTGGACGCTTTGACGAATGATTCGCGAAAGCAAACGATTACAGAGTATTCGGATTCACGGACGCGTGCCTGTGTCGTTGAAAAGTCGCGAGCCTTTTAAATTTTCCTTCTTTTTGCTCTTGTCGTCGTCACTCGTCCTTTCCTTGCAGTGGAAAAATCATCGTTGCGGAGGATACACCGACGGGATAATTATTCCAGGGGAGGAGAAATAAAATATGCATCTACGTAGGTACGTCCATCTCGGGAAACTAAATATATATGTACACACATGTACAGGGTGTTTTAGAACATGTCAGCATACAATTCACTGCTAGGTTCAGTATATTAAATTTAACAAAAAAATCTTCATTTAATATATCATATAGGTACGACTTTGTTAGAAACTTCAAAATTTTTAACAGATCATAAGTTCGACGATCTGACACCGACAGGTGAACAACTGGTACAAAAAACGGTTATATCTTGGAAACAAGATAAAACAACATAAACGTTCGCGAGAAAATGTTGTGTGTTATTTTAGTGTACCTACCGAATCCATCGACGAAGTCATGTTCACGTATTCTGAAACACTCTGTATACATATGGTACCTATATATACATACACATACGTTCCGAAGATAAGAGTCGAGCGAAAAAATATGGTCGACGAACGCGAGAAAAACTATTTACGGCCACGGGCGTTTCTTCGCTTTCGTGAATGACAATGTCTCAAAACGTGATAGGAATATACCCGCGGCGTACGAAAGCTGCGAAGGGAGAAGTAGGTAGGTAGGTACGCGCTCTCGCGTACACGCACGCCCACGTAGCACCGATTTTTCGCGTCCTTTCGACTAAATATATTATCTTACGGCGAAGATTCCGCGAGTCGTTGCACGCTGGGATCGTTCGAGGCGAATAAGAAGAGCCTAACGGAGTAGCCGTGAGACGAAGCGACGACGGAAAGGAAAGAGAGAGAATAAAAATTCGGAAGAACGCGGGACGCGAACTTTTTGAATTACTATCATGACTCGAATTGACCTTTTTCCGAGAGCAGTAACGGAATCGATCTCTCTCTCTCTCTCTCTCTCTCTCTCTCTTTCTCCTTTGGGAAGTGGAAGTTCGTCCTCGTCCTCGAGGTTAAATGAATTTCCACGGGAAATCGAACGAACGCGAGTACTTAGCTTTTTACCCTGTAATTAACTGCGATTAGGTATAATGGAGTAACTTTACCTAACTCCTTCGTGCATCGTACGTGTGCAGTACCTACTCGCGATCGAACGAAAGTTTTTCTCCGGCGATAAATTAATTGTTGTTAATTTCAAAACTAAAATTCAAACTCAAATTTACCGAAGCATAAATTCGAATGAATTACACGCTTCCTTTTCTTTTCTCTCCTCTTGGGCGTAAAATCGATCGAATAAAATTGTAGAAACTGCCACGCTCGTTTTAAATGATAATTCGCACTCTTTCTTTCCCTATATTCCTATGAATCATGCGAGAAGCTCGCTACGAGAAACGGCTTGTTGCTGTTAATGATTTGTGGCGGAAACGAGAGGAAGTCACGCTTGTGAAAATAGATCGAGAATGTCGATAAAAATCTGCTCGAGATCTAGCTCGGAACGATTAAAGCTCGTCTCATTAGCTCGAAGGATTTCCTCGAACTCGAGAACATCTAGTACTTACCGCAAACGCAATATCGCGCTTCCAGTTTACCTCGTACTTCATTGTTTACGATACTTATCATACTTACGTCCGCTTTTGTACCTACTACCTAAGTAAGTAAGTACATCGAATACTAACTTTTACATCATTCCGTCGATTAAACTCGATACACTTGTAAACTTTTCTTTTATTCCGTTAAAGGAGAATCGTATTGTGGAAAACTCTGAGCTCGAGTATGGTTGTTGAAAGGGAGGCGATAACTTTGAACGGAAAGAGATCGAACTTCGCCATCTTCGCAATTTGTGTACCTTTGGGTATATAAAACGGGTCGTTTTCTTCTCTCCAAAGTACAATACGTTTTTCCAATAAGAAATGCGGCTTTAGAAAACACTCGTTCGAATTTTTATGTTCGATCGTAACAACCGTTCAAATAAATATACGTATGAATTTCGTGTCGTGTTGATTTATATCGCGATAAAAAATTGTTAAAAATTTAACCATTTTAACTTCAAACAATTAACTCTGAAAACGAGGAACACTTTTCCTGTAGGTACGGCTGTTAAATTACAATATCGAAAAAAAAGTCTCCAAATTATCGGCCACTTTTCCTGCGAAATTCTCCTATCCAATACGACATCCTTCGTGACTGCAACATCAACATCCCGGTAGTAATTACGTTGCCCTTTTAACTGCTCTCCCAAGGTACCCCGTTTCTCGGAAAAGACACTTTCATTTTTCTTTACGTTTCGATATCTCTTCTCTTCTCTTTTTATTGGTTGGTGACATAAAAAAAAACGCACCGCTACTCATCGTCTTGGGACGTGCAAAAGTTGCACCGAACTCGCGGAAGGAATAAAATTTATCGTGAAGGTCCGCTCCGAACTTCGTCTCGTCGTTCGACCGAACGCAATTAAACTTTCGCACTCGTCGACAATGTTTTTTAATCGCAATTAAACTAATTCAAGTTACTACGAATTTTGATTCGTTCCACGCGATCTCGTAACGTACCTACTTATCGATATCAGACTGCAACTTCGATATCATTTCGTTTCCCCTTATCCTAAGACACATGGAAACTTTTGTAAACCGTAAATCGTCCGTTCGATGTAAATACGTACGGACGAAGAACTTACGATCTCTGTGTGGATACCAATTACCGGAGCAATTGCCTCCTTGGCAAGTATTCCTATTCTCAAAGATCACACTAATTAAACTCGAGGAATTATGGTATTGGAAATAAACCAAGTAGGTACTCGTTAGTAATTCCCGAGTGTACGAGTAACGTGTCTAGCTTGCGACGGAGTCCTACCTTTGGAAATACCATTTAAATCCGACATCTTAATCGATTCTTTTAATAAAGAAGCCTAAGCGCGACCTTATCGCCGAGCGTCTCGTAAAACGTCGATAATCATCTTTTTCTTCTCTCTCTCTCTCTCTCTCTCTCTCTTTCTCGTTCTCTCGTTCTTTCATTACTCGAAATTCATTCGAACAAATTGTAAATCCGTTATCGACGATCGAATCGATCGAAACGTCAACCGTCCTTCTGATTTCCCGTGTTCTCACCTACGAGCACCTCTCTTGCTTACTTCTACTCTTCCCTGCACTCTTACATGCGCTCTCTCGCCTGCACCTACAAATATTCCAAGACGTCGCTCGTGGTAACGACTCGTCGTTTTAACCAATCGTACGAAACTGACCGTTGATAAATCGCGAGTCGTTCTCTAAAGGGCACGAAAGCAAGCCGATCGTAAAATAAAGGACGGCTCGTATTAATGTCACGAAAGAACAAAACGCCTCCCCGTCGCCTTTAAATACTATCGAACGAACTATTGCCTCACGTGTTTGTGCGTGCGACGGGTTACTCCTCTCTCGATGACGCGCTTTCGAGGGTTGGCTCATTGTCCAAGATCGTGGATGGCAAAGAACAATAGGCAGATGATGGATGTTGAGACTACGAAGATAATTCTACCCGATCATCCTCGATATTTCTTAGAAGCTATCGTATAAAGGGTACGCGACACGTGTTCGATATTCGGTTACCAAAATCCGAGTGAAATCGAAGCGAAGTTTCTCGTGCTTGTGCAAGAGTAAAGTGCAAGTAAATGCATCGTGGATTCTTCTTCTTCTTCTGGTACTATTGAAATATATGGCTTTTAAGTAATTTAACAAAAAAACGCTGTTACACGAGATATCGAAGATGTCGAAGACTCGGGGGCTCTCGTATTTCAATCGAAAAGAAATAAAATATCGACAAGGTATCCCCTGAAGAGCGTGCTGCTATTTAGTATTAAATACTAAAGGTAAGAAGAGACGGCGTTAAACGTCCAGTCGATCGACTTTTTGTACAAAGAAGCGACCGATTTGCAAGGAACAATTTTCTATAATAGTACCGGCTACCAACTTGGGAATCTCCTTGACACGTACTTCCATCGATACTTCTCTCTCTCATTCTTTTGCTCTCTCTCTCTCTCTCTCTCTCTCTCTATTTAGAGATAGACTAGAAAAAAAGAACACTAAGGAATTTCCTTCGCGAAAATGTACAATCTTGCAAAATAGAATCGAAGTCGATTTTGAATAAATTTTTCTCACTACCTCGACGGAGTATACATTCACGAAGAAAAATCGGATTACCAGAGTATCATCGAATAAAGAAAGAGAGAGAGAGAGAGAGAAAGAAAAGTGTGATCGCAGTAAATGAAATTCGATATTACTTTCAGATAGGTTTTCCCAATTTTCCGGCACACTAATCTTCGAGTATCCGTTAGCGAGAAAAATCGTCCCGACGTTACGAAAGAATGAGAATGGGAGAAGAAAAAAAGAGAATGAGACGGCAGACGGAGGAAAAATCGATTTTAGAGGAACGAAAGCGCGATTTGCACGAAGGCGCGTACCTTCACGCATGATCCTTGACACCCTTCGAGGGGTAATTCCAATGCGTGTTCAAATATGCTTCGTAATCCCTAAGATGTCGTACGAGAACGAGGGGGAGAGAGAGAAAGATTCGTAATGGAGCTCAAACGCGTTCCCAGCTCGGTTAACCGGTTGTCGCATCTTCTCCTTTTCGTTACATAATGCGAAACACCGCAATTACTTATCTGGGCCAGATTCGAGATCGTCCTTACACACGGCGACAACGACGACGATGGAGGTCTGATCTTCGATGAACCGTGTGTACTTGGTATATATCACCGAAACGAGAATTTACGGCAACGTCGAACACGCTTGGGAATCACTCGCCGTACTTGTTCGAAGGATCCATCGAAGATTCAGGACAACGGTACGACGTTTGCGATGGCTCGCCCCGGTATGCGGCACAGTTGGAAACTTTCAACGACCGCAAGCTCCGGCTAAGCAATTTCTGGAAGTTATTTTTTGTTTTGTTTTATTTTAGTTACTTTGATTATACGCGTATCAAAGTGTAATCTTTTGTTCTACGATTGGCAGCATTTAAATAATAAAGATATCAAATAAATAAACTGAGTTATTCAAATTACGACCCAACAGGATATCGTTTTTTTAAAGAATATCTTTTATTGTTTTAATAATCAACCACTTATATCGGAACCCGCCATTTCCTTGCTCACTTGTACTTACAATACAACAGCTGTTAATTGCAACGACTAACGCGATAAATGATATAACGAGCTTTTCAGTTATACTGATTATATTATAAATCTGCCACACATTTGAAGCGTACCCGCGAGCTACTACCATCGTTGCATAATGGCATTACAACTCACGAGTGTTACGGAACGTAAAGGCGTCGTAACTTTTTATTTTTTTTTCCGAGAGCACGATCTCCCTCTTTAGCTCCGTAAAATTAATCGGATCGAGAGAGAGAAAGAGGGGAGAGAGAGGAATAAAAAATAAATGTATAATAAAGTTCGGGATTACCGAATAATCTTTACAACGTCGACGCGAAACTTGAAAGGAAGGAGACGGTATATGATATAGTCATAAATCTATGGGGTCTTATGTTGATGAAACGTAATATCGGATTAAAGCCCATACGCGGAGCTTTACCCGCGCCACGGCGCTATCCGCTTTAGTACTGCATTAATTATTAATCTTTAATAAGAAACTACTTGGTACAACAATATTCTCATTTAACGTCGGTAGTTCTGTTATTAAAAAACTACGAAACTGTCTATATCGATGTAATTTATATACGACGAATGTAGAAAGTATTCCCAAGCTATTTTTAACGAGCAAACTGCTTTAAAATTGCAAATATAAATTTAGTTCCATTATAAAAATCAAACGCATTCGTTTGGTAAATCAAATTATTTCGTATTTGATAAAAATGACAAAAATTAATCTTAAAACACGCTTTTGCATACGTTTAAAGATCTTCAAAAGTTATTCCGTTTAAGGAAGCGTACGAATCCTCACCACACTCGCTGTACTTAAAAAGAATACACCGAATATACGGGCCATCCACGTCATCTCTAATAAATTCCGAGCGATTTTTTTCCCCTTCTGTCCGTCCATATTCCAGCGCGTCTCGCGCTTCATTAAACCAACGTACGCAACCGCTTGTCGGGTTGTTACCTCCTATCCGTGATAAATCATACCGTTCGCTCCTCGGCAGCCTAAAGGATCTCACCGAGAAGGGGAGAAAAGTTCGATTCCCGTCTGGAGGCTTTGCAAAATGATACGTGAACTCGTGAGTTTCGTGCGCGTTTCACCGGGTCTCTTCGAGCTCGCTCTTGCCTTTCCGTGTTTACAACGCGGTCGACGGCTCGATCACGAGAGGAACAGCGGCCATTTCGAAAACGTTCACCGAACGCTTCATACGAAACGACGTTCCCAAAACGAGCAAATAAGTTTTCTAAAACGGTCTCTCTTTGTAAATATGAGCGGGCCGATTTTTCGCGCGGGTAAATAAATCGCTCGGTGGATGTGATAAAAAGAAAAGAAGAAAAAGAGAAAAAAAAAGAACCGTAAGTGGAGTAGTAACATGAGAGCCTTCACAAACCCTCCGGTTTTTTCAATGTCTGGCCTTGAAAAGCATACCCCAATGGGTAACTCTTTCTACTCATTGAAATTCAACCTCATCGATCGTCCTGAGCGGGGGCAGAAAGAAAGGAAGAGAGAGAGAAAGAGAAAGAGAAAGAGAAAGAGAGAGAGAGAGAGAGAGAGTATCAAAGAAAAATTTGTTCAGCTTATTCCTTCGAGCTTATCCATAAAGTTCTCCCGGTTTATCGAACGCACAAAGAAATTATATCTCATCTTATTTTTCGCTTCTCCGAGCGAACGAAGACTCTCTTCTCGTTATCAAAGGAGTCGCGCGTACGTGCTCGTAGTATTTTTCGATACTTAGGATCTCTTTCTCGAAGAGTAGCTACGTTGGCGGAGCTTTCACACATTTACGACGCAAAGCCGGTATAAAGAAGGTTTCCGTATGACAAATCCCGCGAATATAAATATCAAATCGAAGAAGACGTATGGTATTTCAAAATCAGCGCGCCCGGCGAACGGCAACCCGTTCTACTCCGCGGAAACGGCCTCGTAAAAATACTTTAGCATGTGTGCTGTCTCGCGTCCCGGTTTTAGATTTTTTTCGAGCAAGAAACTATTCCCGATACGTCGCGACTCGGTTACGCCACAATTCCACGCCGAATGAAGTAGCTGCTGTACGAGCGATAAAAGGAAATTATATTTCCTCGTTATAATAAGAGGGAGAAAGAGATCGTCGAAAGGTCTCCCCTCGAGATTTTCCTCTATCGTAATAATACGTTTTCGTCTTCTATGAAATCGTGCTCCATAGACCAACCTCGTATAGATCTTTTTATCCCGTGTCTAAAGGAAACGAAAAAAAGAAAAAAAAACAGCGGGGAAAAATATCGGGGTGTACCCTCCTACGTAGAGAACGGTAACCCGCTTTTTCGAATCTTTACCTTTTATTCCCGAACATTGCACTTCGCTTTACTTTCCGATCGCGTTACTTCTGCAAATGGAACTCCATTTGCATATAAAAAATGCAACGCCTTTGAGAAATATAAAAAAATATATGTATATCATATATGTAAGATATGTACGTGCATATATAACGCTCCTAAAGCGTTAACGTGCACTTATGAATCATCCTGTACATTCCAAGATGTAGAAGGTAAGAAAAGTACCGAAATGTCTCGGGTGTGGTACGAGCAAACGTTAAGCCCGCCATGAAATCATGATTGCACGACGTAAGCCTCGCGATTACAGACAGGGAATGCTCGTTAACGGATCCCTTTACCCCAATTTCGCTTATTGTTAGTTTAATGTCGATCGTCGCACGGACCTTCGCGTCGTGAAACTTTCCAGAATTTTATCGACCTTCCTCCGTTTTCCATCGTTCCTATTTGCCCTTGGGAATCGATCATGTCGTTTTACTTTAACTTTTGAATAAACTATAACTTTGCCCAATTTAACCCTTCCATCGCCTTGACAATGAGTCGTCCGACGTTAGACGCGTGATGTTGGCTGTCCATTTGTTACAATAACAAGCACACAGAGCCGAATAAGTTAAATCATCGTTAGTATCGAATTTATATCTACACGGCCGACGGAGTGGTCAAGTTCTCGATCTTATCCTTCTACCTTTTCTCTACTTTTTCTACCTTTTCACATTTACTGTAAACAAGGAAAATTATCGTTTCACGGATGATTCATGATTCTGTTCGTCCAAATATAAAATAAGATACGTTACAGCGATAAAACGATTACGCGTTGCGCGCGTACAAAATGTTAACGTTTGTAACCATGATTAAAAAAAAAAAAAAATTACATTAAAAATGACGAGTCCGAGGAATCAAGATACACAGAGACAAACGATTAGCATAAATTTCGTTCTTACAGATGGACACTCGAGAAAAACACTCGTTTATATTCCTTTTGTCCGGAAAACGAAGAAAAAGAATGCGAAAGATTTCCTTCGGCCATTTAACCACGCATCAACGACCGTCGTATCTTCTCTTCTTTTCCCACCGCGTCGGACCATCCGTATGTTTTTCGAGTCATAGTTACCCTCCGTCGAAGGATTCCTCGTAGATTTCAAGGAGACGGGACCTTAAATCGAGACGAAACTAGAAGGAATAGAGCGAGGGCTGAATTTTCCTTCTAACGTCCCACTTATATCTTCATCTTTAGAAAATGGAATGAAAGGAGGACGAAGGAGTCTTTTAGCAAAGGTGTTTGGAAGTAAAATATAAAAGGAAGAGTAGAAGGTAGATGAGAAAGTTCGCGCGCTTTTGCAATAGACACGCTCGCGGAAAACAAAATATTCCGATCTGAATTGAACCTGGGAAGTTCAACTCGGTGAATTTCCGTTCTGTTATCGAGCGAAAGGAGAATTTAAATTTCCTTATTTCAAAGGAACAGAAAATGCGATTCGATAAGTCTACCGTAAAAATCGCACCCTTTTTGTTTCTACGTGAGTTTTATACTGGATCTGTAATAAAAGGCGGGTAGGAAGGGTGACGTGATCTCAAGAGGGGAAAAAAAGGCAAAGAATCACTGAACTTTCAATTCTAATCGTTCTCTCGGAGTCGAAAAGGTGCCGCTAATAAGCCACCATCGGTTTGTTTGCTCTCGGATAAAAGCCATTATGGAAGGGAGAACTATCCCGTTAAAGTGTTTTCTTTCCGAGCCCCACTTTCGAAGGAATTAGACCGTCCGGTGCTCACCCTACTTTTAGCCGATAAAATGCTCATTTCTTTTTATGACCGCTACGTGCGCGGCCGTGTAACAACTTTATGTAACTTTTTGATAACGTCGAAGGGCAGGAAAAAAAAAGAGGATCTCGCTTTGTAATCGAGGATTCACCTCGCTCGCTCTCCTTATCTCTCGGAAAGTCGACTACTCTCGAAATTGCTTCTACGTACGCGACGATGAAATAAAGGGTGGCTGTGTTTCGGCTCGACGCTTTGATGAATTCTTAACGACGCGGTGAGAATGTTTTTCGAGCTAACACGAAGCGAGTTGCGATACGACGACTAAGGTAAGCAATTTCACCGTGCGAAAATTCCGCTCTTCTCGCGTACGCCGACGAGACGAACGATCGCTTATTTGATCTCTGAAAGTAGATTTTTATATTTTCACAGAAAATCTTTCTATTAGCGACGATTTTTCCACCGAAAATATTTTTATCGTATTAAAAAAGAGAGAGAACTGGTGGAAGGAATAAGCGTTTCCGTAATTTTTGCAAAAACGATTCGCGGTCGGTAATCGAGCCGTCGATAATTTTATCGTAACGAACTACTTTACCACCCGCGAGTCGTTTTGTTTGGCCGGTAAAAAAAAACTTACCGACCGAAGCTACTTGAAAATTTTTAAACAGAAAACCGCCATTCGACGAAGGGATTTCTTCAAACGAAAGGCTGACATTTAGTAAATACCATTTACTCGAATAAGCCAGACGTTCTCCTCGTTAATTTCTCGACCAGTTCTCGAGCGAGAACGCGAACGACCGTCATTGCATTAATCTTAATTGACCCTTTTATATCCGAGTCTGTTACGACCTATCTTGAGGTGCCTTTCAAAATGACCAGGGTAAATTCCTGCGACTTTATTTTAACGATAAAGTT
>JAIFRP010004406.1:338397-349963 GCA_032403825.1 Odynerus spinipes
GCACGCGCCTTCGAAGCGACACGATCGCCGCGAGACTTTTTACTCGACAATTTTATTCGCGTTTCTTCGAGAACGAGAGAAATTCTTTTCGATAAAGACATTTCTTCCTTATACGTATCTCGAGACGTGCTCGATCCTTCGTCGAGTCTTCCGCGAACGATTACGAGTTAAGCAGATACGTTACGCGTTTATCCGTAACAAAAAAAATGCCGTATCGAAGAAAGCGTGAATTACGAGCGTGGTTTTTCGAGTTTCGCCAAAACGGAAGCCCGGAGAGTCAGGTGTAGAACTACAAAGACACGAGTCGTCGACGTATCGTAAACCGGACCCGTATAACTCTTTTACTGTATCGTTAAAAAGCACCGACGCGCTTTGGCGAAAAGCGTGATACCAAAAATAGAAAGTGGCTTTGCGCTTATCGATGTCTACGATGAAAAATAAAGCATTTCTATACCTACATGCTTTCTTTTTGTTATTAATTAAACATACCGTTCAAATAAATCGTACAGTAATATCGCTTCCGCAATTTTCGATCGTTCCACTTAACACGAGGCGTAAGCGACCTCGCGAATTCCAAGAAAGCCTTTCGACGTTCCAACGACGACGTTAACGCAACCTCTGATTTCGATACGCGTTCTCGAAAGAAGAAATAACTGAAACATTCGCTTAAGATTCTCCGGTTAGTATAATTCGTCGGTAGACCACGTCGAAACTATCCCATTAAGGTCTCCTCCTCCCATTATTGAAAATTCCTTTCTAAAATCGGAACTAACTACGAGAGCAACCATCGCCGGCTAAAACGATATCCGTGAAGAAACGAGAGTTTACGGATCCTCGTATCGAGCGCAACGCGGATGCGAAAGCCGATTACTATACACCTTCCTTCCGCGTAAACGATAGCCGCCGCGAGTCTCCTTGAAATTAAAAGCAACACCTGTAGGTACGTACGGGCCTCGCTCGAGCAGCGTTACGGCGATGTAGTGTAACGCAATAATGGCAAATAAGCCGCCGGTGTCCGGGCACAGAAACGTTCGATAACGACCAGAAATTCCCGATTATTAACGGTACAGGTGTTTATACGAGGAACCGCCGATCGAACTCGCTCCGCCTAAAGACCGAGCATTGCGCAAGGGAATACTCCGCTTTCCGTTTTTTTATGTATTTTCCCTTTGTGTGTGTTTTTTTTATTCTTTTTATCGATCTCCATATCTGACGGTATATTAGGTATATTAACAGTTTGCGCATTTATTTTTTATATAAAAAATTAACGTCGACCTACGCGATGATTAGTTCGATTCTAAAAAATAATATTAACAATTTGTAACTCTTTGCAAACTCGCGTGCGTCGGCAGGATCGACGTTTAGTTTTCGTGCGAATACTTTCGTCGATTTCGAAAGGAAATAATTTTAGGCGAGCCGTGGGATTCGAGAGTCGAAGAAACTACGTCCTCCTCCGATTGTTGCTACCCTTTTTTTGCTCGATTATCTACCATAATGAGTATACTCCGATTGGATTTCGAAAAGAAACGGACGGACGCGTTCGGCATCGCGCGGTATACCGACGACGCGATTGCGTAAAGATCGTTAGCACGGGGAAATCACGCACCTTTCGTGGTTTTACGCGGAATCTACGAACGGAATCGTTTAGCTAGCTATTCGCTAATATTCATCGTTGGTCGTCCTGGTGCGAAGGAATCGAATGGAGGAGAATTCTTCGACTTCTGTGAGCTGCAAACGACGAAGCCGAACTCGTTTTCCAAGAGAGAAAAAGAGAGAGAGACAGAGAGAGAGAGAGAGAGATCGATAGGTAAATTTATTTATGCCCATAGCAATGTTGGGCAAAATAAAAAAGATACATAATAAGAAAAAAAAAGAATAAAATGTAAAGAGCGAAATTATATACACAACATACAATAATATACAATATACAAAAAAAAGAGTTAAAAATAAGAAGGAACACGCGAGATAAGAAGACGAGAAATAAGAAGGAACGAGAGAGAGAGAGAGAAAGAGAGAGAGAAGAACAAAAAAATATAAAACAAGGAAACATCGATTAACGGCAACTCGCGTATTAATTAGCTAGCTCGTTTCCGTTCTACCAAAAGATCAGGCAGCTCTTGAACGACATTAGCGAGAGGTGTCGCAGCTGCGAATTTGGAATCAAGGTGAAAGCCGCGGTGAATATCGATTCGTCGGTAGAAGTCGAAAATTGGCGCGACGCGCGTCTTTACCTATACGTGTGTATGCAGCTCGTAAATGCAAATATCTTCTTTTCTCCCCTTCGATCGTTTCACCCTAATTTCCGGGCACGATGCCATCTGACAATGCCGAGAGGGAAAGACGAAGCGCGACTCTGCTCGCGTGCTCGCCCAGCTTCCGGTTCCGGCGCGTGCTACCGTATACACAAACGTAACCGTGTGCAGGTACGACGACGACGAGGAACATTATAACCTCGTATAATGCTAACGCGTGTACACGTATACATATATCTATAGGTATATTACACACACACACACACACACACACACACGAAGCGGCAGAGGGCTTCTTCGCCTTCGTAGCTTTGCACCTGACGCGACGAGGAGGGGTTGCCGGTAAACTTTTTCGAGGGCCGCCCCTTCCTCGTAGATCACCAGATAGAGATGTTAATGATCGCGAATTGAGACGAGGAACCAGGGACGTATCGACAAATGACCCGGTGAAAATAATTACCGAACGGCCCTGCCCGGCTACGTCTTTGTTTCGCGATCGCGCCTCGACTCTCTTTTGTGTCCGCCGAGTCCGCCGTTCGTTCGGACCCACGAAATAATCCCATTTAATTCGTACCTGCCAGCTGCGATCGCGCGAATCATTATTTTTCGTAATACCCACTCCGTTAGGTCGTAGGTAGGTAGAGGGCACGTCGAAGATCTTATTTATCGTGGTATTTACCAAGACAAGATGATTCCTTATTATCAAGGAGGAAATCCAACTACGATCTGGCTTAGAAAAAATAAAACGATTCTTTACCGATGAACGAGTCCAAGTTCGGATATTAAAATCGATCGATCGTTGACGTTATTTCCTCGTTTCTCCGACAACGAAATTGCAGCTAGCGATAGCTGTCGCAGTGTAGAAAAAGTTACGTAAACTCAGCGAAGAGTGCTTGGCATTGACGTCCCCCCATCAGGCTGCGCACCAAATGACAGCATAATACTCGATAAACGAGCCACATGGCGGCCTTATGGACCGTGCGCATGTGTGTAAGTCCTTTGGCTTTCGGTGTATCAGCTGCTGACAATCGTCTCGCTTTCTCCGTACTACCTATCTCTCGCGATTATTCACTCTCGCAATTGGATCAACGTTAAAATTATACGAGGACGGGAATTAGAAAAAAGAAAGTTAGGACGAACGAAGGAGGGCGAAGAAATCAATCTCGACCCTAATTCGAAGGGTGATTCGAAGAATGTCACGATGTGGCGTGGTTGGAACTATCCGTGTAGCTTATTAGCCGTGGAAGCTGACACGAGGGCGGAATATTATCAGCGAGCAGATCGAAAGCGGGCCGGCTCGTAAATGCTGGCAATTAGTAGCGGCAGCAGGTGGTTCGAACCGAAATGATTCTCCTAAACACCGGAAATATCCGTCGCTCGAGAGCGTGATTCGAATTCTGGCAGGCTTAACCGAAGAATCAAGTGAGAGTGAGAGAGAGAAGGAGGGAGGGAGTATATCCCTCGATCGCGTCGCAGGAGTTACGAAGGCGCAATATTTCACGGACTAATTGCGAGAGAAATTGCCGAGGCTTTCTCGTAAAGGCCGCTAACGAGCCGCAGAGCGATTACGCCTGAAGTCCCACCGTAATCGTAGTCGTTCCTGGATTTGGAAACTCTAATCAATTTGCGAATTATTCCCAGCCTCCCTCTAGACACCGATCTCACCTACGATCCCCTCGCGATTTCTCGCTGATTTTTATCCTTATCTTCCACAGGCGTCGATTTAGAAAGCGAAATGAGATATTTAAAGTCGAGGAAGGACGATCAGCTGATCGCGACTTTGCGCACCGAACGACAGCTCGTAATCGTGAAATTAGGGACACCCGTTACGGTCCCGGGCACACCAGCCGGTCGTGGTCGTACTTTCAAACTTACGGGAACACCTGACCCTCATATGCGAGTAGAATTTTGCCTGTTCGCTGATAGCCAGCTAAGCCAAACGTGCCTCGTACAAATCACCTGCTTCTTTTGCATCGTGTGATTTCAAACTCTTATTTCTATCTCTCTTTTTTTTCTCTCCTTCTCTCGTTCGTTTTGCTAACTCGAAACAAGGAGTGCACTTGGTAGCGTCTCTCAAGAGAAAGAGAGGGAAAGAGAGAAAGAGAGAGAGAAAGAGAAAGAGAGAGAGAGAGAGAAACGTACGTGCATATTCCTTCGATTCTTTTTCTTCCTCCTCCTCTTTTTCTTCTTCTCCGATGCCGGTCGGGAAGAGAGAAGAAAAGAAAAGAGAAGAGAAAAGAGGTCTGGCGAAACGCGTACGGGGGAGTACGAGAAGGAGGTTTCTGGCGAACGAACGCAAAAGGAAGGTTTCGATTCGCTGCCTGGCTGGCGCCATATGGCACCTAACGGAGCTTACGAATCACCCGTCGTGCGGCATTACGCAAACGCATTATCGCGGTCACGACAATGTTTTCTCTCTCTCCCTCTCTCCTTCTCTCTAACTCACTCCCCCGCTTCCTTTTAAAAAAAACCTCTTTCCCAGCTGAAATTTACGCGAGTTTAACTTGATTTAAATTCGCTTTCCAAACTTAGCGTCTCCTATTTCTTTCATAGTGTCACTCCATTCTCGTATCTTATCGCTGCTTAGTTAATCAGATCGCAAAAGGTTAAATGTAAAATCGTTGTATGTAATTCCCGTAACATTTGTCGTCATAGCAAGGTACACAGTTTCCTGTAACCGTAGGTACAACGTTGATCCACGTCCAGGTATCTTTACACCTGGTCGTAAATATGAATCTAATCTAAAGCTAATCTCCCTCTCCCGTAATAACATGGGTTAGCGATTTTCGAGGCACGTTGCCGAAGTTCTCGGCGTTCTTTAAATAAAACGACCTCCGATCCCTGACTTCCGTTCACCTCGATAACGATAATGAAAATTCTCGAGGTGATCGACGTGTTCGATAGTATTCGCCACGATGCAAGACCATAGTGTACTATTGTGGTAAGTAACGTGGTTCTCTTCTTGGAAAATCGCCCGACTCGAGGAGAACGCGGCACCGACGATAATAAATCCTTACGATCGTTATCGTTATCATGGTCGACTTGTTAAAATCATTGTTGGAACGAGCGGGAGGAAATCTACGGTGATTTAACGAAAGTCGTTCTTCGTCTAATCATCGGTGATCCGTATGTATGTATGTATATATATGTATATAGACGTAAATAGATATCTCTACGTAGAAGAAGAAACGTAGAGATGAGTACGTACGTATATGGATCGCGGCGAACACGTGACGAAGTGTAGTACCTGCCCACATTGCAGGCTCGTTAAGTGTTAATATTAAAGTTTTTAGCGCATCCTACGATCCCGCATCTCGCATCTCTCTTTCTCTCTTCCTCTCTTTTCCCAGTGGCTTCCTCCTTCCTTACAGAAGCGAAATAAAAGCAAGAACGATAGGGGGAGAAGAAAAAGGAGGCGAGCCCGAGCGTAACGTGAATCATGAAACTGCATACACGCACACATGCACATGTTGAAAACATGTGTGTGTGTATGTGTATATGAGAGAGAGAGAGAGAGGTCTCGCGTGTACACAAGACTGGCGCCGACAGTCTCCGCTCGTAATATATTGCGACGTGCGCGTATGTACGTTGGCGTAGTACTACTTCGAAGGAGAGCAGCAACTAGGGCCGCGTATATATCTCGCATGCTCGTGCGTGTGCGTGCGTGCACTCGCGCGATAATCGATGATCTCCACGAGTAGCACGACGGTAAGTCACTCCTGGCGAAAGGACGGCGAGTAGGATAGAGAGCAATGAAACGTTTCGTCTCTTTCTCTCCTTCTATCTATCTTTTTCACCCACGTGTTTCTCCATCTCACTCGACATGCGTTTTTCTCGACATACAACAAGCCGTATAGCTCGGAGTCGTGGAATCGAGGTCGATCGTCTCCCCGTCCATAAACGTTCATTCATAATCATCAGGTGGTTAATGATGTCATTAATGATTCATGCAAAAGAAGTAATTAGGCGCCACGCGGAGAGCCGTGGGCGTAGCGAACAACTCGATCGAGAGAGAGTTCCTAATGGTCGCTGCCTTCTCCTCTTGAATTCCCTTTCGCTTCGCTCTTCTTCTCGTTTCTTCCTTTTCCTCTTCTTCTTCTTCGTCTTCTTCTTTCTCCTCTTCTTTCGATTCTTCGTCTTCTTGGCTCGACATCGAGAACGTGCTCCTCCAAAGACAGGACCGTATGATACACGTCGCATCACGGAATGGGAGAAAAAGTCGAACTCTTGTGGGAAAAGATACGCAACGCAAGAAAAGGGAGATGGAGGACCGGTGCTACGAGCTCCTCTAGCTTCTCTAGCTTGTCTAGCTTGTCTAGCTCGGCTTTACGGCTTTATAAGGAGACACGCGACACCTTCTTCCGCGACGCGATTACGTTACCATTGGGATCGGTATTAAAAACACAATCTTTGTAAATGTTTACAAATCGAATAGGAAAATCGATGAAACTACTGGTAAATATACAAAGGGAGCCAAAAAAGTATATAGGCGCTTGGAAAAAAGAAAAATTTGTATAAAAGCTGTAAGATTAAATTTATCCACTTCTAATTATGATACATTACTGCTAACATATATAAGTTTCCATTCTATTAATATAAAAATATTTATATATTCGATATTTTCCTTTCTATTACAAAGGTACAAGCGAAAAATATCGATATTTTGTATTTTGGTTCAAGCCCCTAATTGAAACACACCGATACGCGATTGTAATTAAAAAAAATAAAAGGAGAAGAAGAGCGAGGTTAAACGAACATTCGACCTCATTTCATTCGGCAATCAGAGAGTTCCCCTTTAAGTTGCCGTCGAACTCCTCGAAACTTTTGCACAGATCAGATTGTATATATTCGGTCAACGAGACAGGGGCCGGTTCGCTCGCTCGGAAAAAAGTGTCTCGAATCGCGTCGGACTCGTTGGCCGAGTTCCTCGGAAGCTTCGGGATCCTCGGAACTTAAAAGGGCTGCTCGCGCATCTCCAAATTTGGATATTTCTTCCGCTCTTTTTGAAACGGTCAATATCATTCATAATATCACAAAAGAGATTTAATAAACGGTGGCTGCCATAAAACCGTGATGAAAGTTCCAATTTCAGACTAATTAATGAATCGTTAAAACGGTTCGGTGAATCATCGACGTAATTACTTTGGAATAGAACGAAAGGCAAAAAATATGCGCGGGATGCCAGCTGATAACGACGTAATATCAATTATTCGATGTAATACGACGAGAAAATATTTATAATAAAAGGATCGCGTGGTACTCGGGATAGCCGGATATTAGCCCATAAGAGAGTGGCCGCGAAGGAGTAGGGAAGGCTCGCGTTGGCGATGATAAAGGACGGAGGTATGGATATACTAAGGTAGCCCGAAGCAGCAACGGCAGCAGCGAGATCAGCAGCAGCAGCAGCAGCAACAGCAGCAGCAACAGCAAGAGCACTCGGCTACTGTGCACCGATCAGGCGCTGCGTCGACGACGATGCTTGAGTCGTCCGTGCGCGAGTTTGGCCGGGAGCCGCATTCCGGAGCTGCAGCTCGACTCACCGTTCGTCTCTCTCTCCGTCTCTCACTCTATCTCTCTTTCTCTTACTCTTGTGCGCGCGAGATCGCCATTGGCGCCACACACGCATTTCTCCGCGTCGCCCTTTCGAAGTCCGGACTCGCGACACACGGCGCACCCGCATTGACGCCACACGAGACTCTTTCTTCTCTCTTCCTTTTTTTTGTTATTTCTTTTCCTGTTGCTCGCCCACCATTCCCAACCGGATTACGCGCTACCCATTCTACTTCAATTTACGTTCGCGTATTTACTTTATCGTCTCTCTTCGTTACGCGCTTTGAAAGAGACTCGTTCGCGCAATTAATCGTTTTCACCCTCGATTTTGTTTCTTCTTTATTTTTTTTGTTTTTCGAAAGACGTCCGATGCTCCGGACGAACGCATACGTCTATCGAGTAATCGCACCGGGGAACGTGAGAATGGACGAGACGCTAAGTGGGCATCCATCATCGATGCGCGACGATCGAAGCGATCGCTCGATCCTCTGCCAAAACGAAAAGACTCGAAACGGTTGGTCGACTTCGGTTGAATGGATGATGAAGAAGAAGAAGACGAAAGAGGAGAAGACGGTCCGAGGCACCGTGCCAAATTCGATATTTTCCGAAACACGAGCGAGCCGTTGTCCCCGGTGGCAGTCGGCGAATTCCAACGAGGTGATGAGAATTTCGAAGGCACGTGGCGTCCCCGTGTAAACGTTAGGCAGGCTGCGAATAAAGTTTCGCGCGACCGATGCTTGACTCATCGAGACGTGCCTTCGTTGCGCTACCTATAACTTATTCCGAATCCCGTTTACTTTATTTTTGACTTTTTTTTTCTTCTTCTTCCGTAAATACCGAAGCAACGATCGCATTGTTGTCGCTGTTTTCTGCTTTTCTTATACCATCATTTATACCATTCGATATAACGTTATATGATTCTGCATCTATTCTACAATTTATTGCAAATCTCGTTTACTTTATCTCATATATAACAAAATATCCCATAAATAACAAAATAATTATATCGCTGCCATGTTTTCTGATTTTCTTCTACCACTGTTCATCCGATGAAATCGATAATTCTGCTCCGAGGACGACGAGATTATTTTCCTAACGCGATTTACGCGACGTACGCTCATGAGGTAGCTCGCAAAACGGTGGGAAGGCTTTGATCGATAATCGCCATAAGGCATTTCCCCGATCAAGTTCCAGTGCACGATCTTCAAACCAAATCGTGAGCCACGTCGACCGATCGTCCATCCTGGCGATGCTGGTCGGCCGACAAACGCAGGAGACGCATGCATGCGATGCATAATAACGTGGAACACGCGGCCGGCCGATGGTTACATCGGTCTCGAACAATGTAAACCTCGAAATCCCGTCTAACTCGTATCTCCGTTACATTCATAGAGACGGATCGACGAGCCCGTGGGATCGACAGCTCGTTTTAATCACGAAATCCCACGTAGACCTTGACAAAGGGACAACGACGTACTCCATCCCAGCTTTCCTCTCTTTCGCGATTCCACGAAATCCCATGATCGTTCGTTCTGTTAAATTCAAATACGAAAAATGTTTTCATCATTTTTACATTATTCCCGTTTATTCTTTTACGCGTATAACGAAGAATGATAATAACGCCTATTAAGTATCCCAAAGGCGTCCCTTTCCCCTCGAGATTAAAGCTCCGAAATAAAACGGGTGAGGCGCGAAACGACGAGTGGTGTCGATTAACGAGGTGGCACGGAACTTTACGAGGAGGCGCCCCCATCCCTCTCTCTCTCTCTCTCTCTCTCATGCGTCCATCCATTTTGGTATCTCCAGACTCAGCTGGACGATACGAGCGTGGTCCATAACGGAATATTTCCGGTGAGTCGTCTACGAACTGTACCTACGTGGTTTCGCGAGCAGTTTATTATTCACCTTTTCCCTTTGCTTATTCCTAGAGACATGGACGAAGAGTGGAGAGAAAGAGAATGAGAAAGAGAGAGAGGTAGATGCGTCGTCGACGGCGATCCAAATAGCTCGAACGAGAGGCCGGTATGGCGCCAGCCGGTAACTTTATATCGTAGCCCACGGCTAACTACGGCACTGCTTAACCAGAGAAAGAAAGAGAGAGAGCGAGAGAGAGAGAGAGAGAAAGAGAGAGAGAGAGACACGGCATGGCCGGTTACGAGTGAACGAGAGTGGAGACCACCGATGTATTTATACGACGCGCTAGGGGAGTACATCTGTTTCCATCCGGGCACGTGTCTACGGAATTAGAACGTTTCGGATGGAGAGACGGAAAAAGTGACGAGACGCGGCAAAGCGAGGAGATGCTGCCGAGATATCCAGCCGAGGAAGGTTGCTCTCTTCTCGTTTCTCCGCGTCGCGACGATGAAGAATTACGATCTTCGACGTAGACCGCTGCTGTCGTTAGTCTATACCAAACGTCACGTGAATTCTTCCTTCGTAACGATAAGATCTAGCCCGTGTCAATCAGCCTGTTAAATTTCACCGAACTTAGCCGATCGGAAAATTTGAAATCGCGACACGAGCACCCGAGTTTTACGTAGCTGGAAACGTTTCAACGTATTTCGATCTTCGGCTCGATGTAACGACTGTAATAATAAAGTAGATACCTTCAGAACGTATAATGAAACAACATGCGAGAACATCGTGTTCTCATGGCAAGAGCACGCAATAATCGGTAGCTATGGTCCTGCTGGAACGTCGAAGAGTCCCCGAGCGTGATACCAAGCCTCCGTGATTCTCGCAGAGCCGCGAAGCTATGTCCCAGGAAACTTTCGAAATTATGGAAATGACGAAGAAAGGTGGAGTGGGGGAGGGCGAATATCGATGGCGGCCCTTCGTGCCCGAAGGCATGCGTGCGTGGGCTACCTCAGTTTACTCTTCCTAGTTCGCTTCTCGTCTTTTTTCTCGACTCCTCGTAAACTTCTCTTTCTTTTACTCCTCCTTCTTCGCTACCTCTTACCGTCCACCCCCGCTCTACCTAGCCGTTCCCTCTTTTTATCCTTGTCGTGTGTGCATATAACCTACGTCACCAGTAGTCTCGGTGAAAAGTGACGGAGCTAGCAGTTTCCGATAATTACAGTTAGGTCTTATTTCTAAATACTATTTTTTTTTTTAACGAGACATAAATTAACTATAATTACCCGGTGAGGATAATTCCTCCGTGTTTTCCTACTTTCCGTGTTACACTCTTCGAGATCGATTATAAAATTACATTAGAATTTCGTTATAGTCGAGAACTGCGCGCTGGAGGGTGGTCTTTGTCGGATGGACGAGAATTCTCGCTCGTAAATCGCTCGAAAGTACGAGAGACGGACGAGCGGTAGAGGAGGAGAAGAAACTTCTTCTCGACGTGACACGGAGTGAAACTCGCGACACGGCCCTGGCACGTCGTTCGGGGTGATAGGGATGCCAGCTGGACGTCGGCGCCGCGGCGTCGTATACGCTGTCCTTGTTTTCCGACGACGCGCCCCGACGCTCTACTCTTCTTCTATCTTTCTCTTTCTCTCTTTCTCTTTCAGCCAGACAAATACGTGCAGGTGTTCCGCGGGTGGAACTGAAATGGACCGAGTTTCGCGATGTGGATGTATATATAGAGCGTCGAGTACCGTGCCGACGATCGCTTCGAACTTAACTACTCGAAATAACCCACTCGGTGAGTCCAATTTAAATCGTTATTATAGAGTCTCAAGCGTAACGTGTTTCTGCCTCTAGTTTGAGATAATCATTTTCGTCGTCTCGTTACGCGCGACGCGTCAGAATGTTTT
>JAIFRP010004406.1:369546-381460 GCA_032403825.1 Odynerus spinipes
CCCCCCCCTTCTCTTTCTCTCGCTCTCTCTCTCTCTCTCTCTTGGTCACGCTACCCTTATGACGGCGTAATTGAAACAGCACGTGTCTTCTGACAGACAGGGCGAGCTAATGGCGCGACGCTATCGTGTTATCGGACGTCAGGGGCGTAGCGAGAACCGGTGAACCACCACCACCATCGTCAACGGCGAACCACCACCGCTAGCACCGACAGCAGGGTTAGAAGGGACAGTGATGGGTATTGGCAAGTAAAACATAGTGGGGAAAAAGAGGAGTGCGTAGGACGCACGGAATATGTGATTTCTATCGGACACGCGGTGTCCTGCGGGTCGAGTCAATAATAACGGCTTTTCATTGCGATAACTCGCAAGGAAAGACACGATAACGATATGTATCGATCGTTTCGCTGTGTACCACGTGAATATCGAATCGATTTCGAATCGAATATTTCCGGATTCTCTTTCGGAAATTCGAACAATTTTTTGCCTGCCCTCCGAAAACGAGACAATGTTTTTCTAATAAATTCAAACAAAATAGCGTGCATTGATAGAAAATCGAAGTGCTTTTTTATGGCGATGGACAAAACACGTGGAACGCGCATGCGTAAGCATGACAAAGATGGGATCCACGAGCGTATCATAATTTCCAATTTAGCTCTCGAACATCGGATCCTATTCCAGCGACTATCGCTTTACTCGAATTAAACGCGTACAGCGTGGGACGTACGTGCGCGATTGCCGTGTTCGTCCAAACGCGAGAGCTTTCTATCCATCCCTTTCTACATTTGCCTATCCACCTAGCCATCCATCCATCCATCCGTCTGCCTGTCCGGCCAGCTGTCCATCCATTCGTTCATTTGTTCGTCCTTTCCAGTCGTAATCGTAGTTCGCAATACGTGGACCAAAACAGGCGTTAACCTACGTCTCGCGAAAATCAGCCATCGAAGTCTCATTAACGGCCATTTTGACATTTAATCTCTCACGAATATTATTTCTATTCGAATCATTTTTTATCCATCCTCTAGCCCGTGAGATCTTCAAAACAACGTGGAAATCAGACACGGTGGCTTTTTCTGTTCGATAGAAGCGACACCAGCGTTCACGCTCGAGATCGTTCAGAGATAGCTACACCAGAGTCGCGGACGAGTCGTGGAAATATTTCTATAAATATTTCGACGTTTCGCGGTCGATGTAAAAATAGATTGGGGATGAAAACGCTGCAATTTTTTCCTCCCCGTCCGACCGTACATCCATCGCAGGTATACCTGGGTTATACCAGAGAACGATCCACCCCTTGGCCGCGACGCAACCTTTTTTTTTAACGTCCGCAGAACCCATCTGGATGCGCATGCATTTATACGCGTATGTAATATCTGCATGCATATATGGATACATATACGCACCCATCTGTCATCGAGGGAGGTCGAGGGCCCGAATCCGCGACCAACTGTTTTACAAGGGCAATCTCGTTTAATAAGTCGCCCGGTAACAGGCTGCACTCTGCGGGAAGGGTGTCACGAGGGGTGCCGGTAAGAGGGAGGGGGGAAGTCATGGTTTGTATTTCGTATATCGAGTGGCATTTGGCTGCCTTTCGCAACGATAGTCTCTACGCAGACCGCGTGGCACCCGATCGAACTCAGAGGGGGGCTGACAACGTTATCGATTCTGGCTCGGGCGAATTTTATCCGAAAACACGAGTAATTGTATTACAAAGGTTAGACCTGGAGAAAAGGATTCGAAAAGATTATCGTCGGGTGTACGATTAATCTCGGTGACGGTACGAGGGACCTTAAGAAGGACTGCCTCGAGTAAATAAATTATTGACAAATAGTCGGGTAGCATGTAGCCGCTGGTGTTTCCTACTAGTGACTACTAGAAGAGGGAACACGAAAGGGTGGAAAAAGCATGCTGATGTAGGAGAGGTTAAGGGTGGAGAGGTGAGGGCCAGGGAACGAGATAACCGTGCGAGTGAGAGGACATATGGCAAAGCTTTAATAATTGAAGCTGACACCGGCGCAGATGCGAGCGCTGCCGCACGGTCCGCCCATCAAATATTTAGAGATTATAAACTACGCCAGGACGACGACTACGAGCGTGGCGACGACGAAGACGCGGAGTACGGTGCAATGTCCTTTCCATGCAACGCACGCACACGTTTGAGAGTTTAGCTAGAAGGTTACGATCGCTCGCTCCTCCGAAATAGTCTTCATTCTCTTAACATTAATCATGAAAACGTGACCCTGAGAAGCTGATGAAAATTCGAAGTGCTGGGGCTGGAGAAAACCTCCGAGCGAAGTTTCGATTGGTTTACCTACGTAAAATCCACGTCCAGGTGTTTCAACGCACGCCTTTGATTCGATACGTTAGATAATCATCGAGAGTCGGGTATCGTGAGCCGCTCGTAAAAGGTTGTAATCAGATAGCGAAGTTAGTCGTAAATTATCCGGGCTCCCTCTTCCCCTTTCCATCTATCCGTCTCTTTCTCTCTACTGGAATTTACATTGTCAGGATTAACAGGGAAGAAAGAGAGAGAGGGAGAGAGTCTTCCCGAGGAGGAAGAAAAAGGGTAAAAGATAATAACACCGACTCACGGTCGCCAATTTAATCTGGCCGCCACAGCTCGGAAGATAAATCACCTTGCAACACGCGAGATGTATCTATTACGAGTCGCGAGATCCGAAATAGACTTTATAGATCGTTCCGAGCGGAAGGTGTATACGCGTCGATGACGAAGCAATCCGATCGCTAAGAGGAAGGCTCGTTGGAAGGAAACGAAATTTATCGACGCGTGTGCACGGTGATGAGAATTGGACGAACAGGTGATGGAGAGTGGTCGAGGATGAAACGAGAGGGAAAGAAAGAAGGATGGCGAAAGTCTGACAAATCGCGACAGGTTAGAGAGACGCGGCCGAGCACCCTGCCAAAGTTACGCGACAGGTTGGCCAACGCGCGAACAGATGTGTTTGCTCACGAAAGAGTCTTTGCGAGATAGGTTTGCGTATTATCGATTTTTTCACGGATGGAGGCGATAAGGTCGACGTTTTTAACTCTATCGTTCGATTTGGAGATTATCGATAAGAGAAAGATGGAGAAAATGGTTCAGAAAAAGGGGGTTACCATTTTTTTGTTTTTCAAGAAAAACACGTTACAGCGTTACAGACATTTTTTAGCGCTTTTCAAGGGAAATAAAAGAGTCAAGAGAGGGAAAGAAGAAAAAGACTGGAACAAGGGTGGATGTCAAGAGCAGGGCAGGGCGACAGAGGGATTAGTTGATTGGCGTCGACGAGGCCATCTGGTTCCCAAAGCCCTGCTGGATTAGACCGCGTCGTATCTTTCACGTGCCATCCACAGGGACGAGCAACTCGACCGCAGAAAGACGACAGGATCACGAGAGGACGAGAGGACGTGGGCGAGGACGAGAACCTCGAGATATTGACTACACGCTGCCAGAAACGATGAAGACGCGCGCAGCTGACGCAATCAGACTTATTAGTCCCGTGGGTCGACCTTCCTAAAAGCCGATTTCGAGGTACTTTCCCCCTACGCCGAGAGATTCGACGGGCTCGAATAAAAGTAGGCTAACCTCCCTCGAGAACGTGCCGCATACCTATCACGCAACCTTGCTATAACTCCTTCCAAATTTTCAAGCCGTCCGATGCGCTCCGATCCTCGCGAATTTAATTAAATTAATAATCTACCATTAGGTACCTACGTTTGGTAAAATTAAATAATCGACCCTTGATCAAGAACGAACTCCAAATTTGACTCCACTTTACTAAACGAATCTAATGAATTCTAATCGTTGATGGAAGATTATCAAAGGTGTTGCATTGGTGAAATGTCTGAAAGGGTAGCGATTAGTTGCTTAATTATATGTATCTTAGAGAAGAAGGATAGAATCGGAGATGGGGAAGGCGTGGAGGGCTAATTTAAAAATATCAGATTCCGAACGATGGCGTAGGTACACGCGTATATACATATAGGCCTATATCTACATGTATATATTCCGCGAGGGCGGTCGCTGCCCTTGGGAATTTCCTTGGCCCTTTTCGGGACATCTGGCCGACACGCATCGGGTGGCGACTCGTCTGCGCCTTCTCCTTTTCTCTAATGCCTTTAACACACCCCTATCTGCGCATATGCTACGCAGATACCGCGTGTGGCGCGACGATGGCCTCTTTCCCTTCGCCTCCACTTCCCCAGCTGGTCCTCTTTACGTACGCTAGCAATCCTATAGCCCTTAACCATACTCCGTACAAGGAGCTGTCGTTTCCCCGTGCATGTATCGGGACATCACGAGGACGATCCCCAACGTCGCCAACATGGACGTTGTCGTTTTACCTTGTAAGAAGGAAAGGAAAACACGTGGTAAACACGTTACCGCGGCCTTTTCCGGGCCATTTTCTTTTACGAACGTTTTACTTTTACCACGAGGGCATAAATCGATGTATCAACCTCGAAAGTATTTCTTTTACAGGCATGTCACTACGCGAAGTGCCTGGTCAACAAACAAATCCAAATTTTATGACTTTTTATTATCGTAACGACCTAAGGAATCTTTTGGTAATCTACTTGTTACAATAATTACATTTTCCGATTCGAATTATTTTATGCTTATTACAAGTATAATATATCTACTTTGTTGGTGTATAAACAAATTTGTTAGCTCGCGTATTTTTTGAAATTTTCTTATAAATTCAGTGACGAGTTAAATAAAAATAAATGACAAAACTAGAAATTACATTAAAACCGGCGTCACAGTATCCATAGCCTAATAATACCGTTTGAAAGGGAACCACGATGAGCAAATAGGGCGATGCAAACAAAAGTAAGAGTCTTCGTTAGCCTTATCCATTTCGAAGAACCCCCTTCGAAGCGTCCGAAGAACGTGAGGAACGTATTCGATTCGACGCACGTGTGCCGCTTACTCGCGCGTAAGCGGGTCCACGGAAAGAAGGCCGGAAAGGCAGGAATACCACGCAGGGGTCCGTAACGCTCGTTGCGAAGTCAGCCAGGCGAGCGGGGGTGGCAAGAACGATCATGAGGGTCCCTCTTTTCGGCACGTGTCGCGGAACGGACGAGCGAACGAGCGATGTCGACGAGGAGAGTAAGAAGCTACGAGCGGGTGGATCGACTCCGTCCTTGCTGGGGTGAACGTACTCGGGAGGAAGGAGAGCGAGGAAGAAAGAGATAGGGAGATCGGGAAAAAGAAAAAAAGAGATCGGAGTAAGCGAGGTTCCACCATCGTAAATATAGAACGACTCCCCGCTGCGGACAGCATCGACTACGAAGAGGCGAGCACGTAAGAAGCTGTAGCGAACGTATAGAGGGGTAAAAGCATCGCTAGGAAGAGCCACGTCGACTCCTTTAGCTACGATGACGCGCTAACGACTCTCCATTTGCGAGAAAGAGAGAGAAAGAGAGAAAGAGAGAGAGGAGAGGATGAAAAGAGGGCCAAGCTTCTGTTACATCGAAGCAGCACCAAAATACCTCGAGACCGATCGACCGTTTCGCCTCATTACCCTCGAGAATCCCATCGCTTCATCCTTCTTCCAGACGGAAGGTTCCGAGAGACCGAATGGAAGGGAGAATCCATGGCAGAGTATACGGTACCCGGAGATAAGATAGATCCTTCGAGATAAGTCCGCCTGGACGAAACGAATAGCGTAGCGTCCGTACGGTGGTCTTGGTCATTCTCCTTCGCGGGATTCGAATCCTTCGCGTTTCCTTGTTTCTCTCCCCGAGCGTAATGAAGCTTTCGTAGAAAATTGAGACCGTCGACGATTTTTCGAAGTAATCTAGTGGATTCGTTCGAAAGTAATTCTCGAGTTTCCGTTTCGAGTTAATCGCGTTCGTTCGGAAGGGACTTCCCGTGTAGAGGGATGGAGGGAGCCGAATCTCTTTACGAAATTAATCCGATCGAACTTTCACGGTGGTATCCTACCTCTTGAATAGACGATTCGCGTAAAACGATTGAAATTACAAGCCGAGACTCTCGTGGACTTTCTCGAGTCATCGAGATCAGCTGGTTGGTGCTTTTAAGTAAGTAGCTGCAAAGTAACCCTAACGATGGAACTTTATCGCGATGGTAACGAGAGAAGAAGAAGAAGAAGAAGGAGGAGAAGAAGAAGGAGGAGGTGTACAGTGTCTTTAAAACGTCGTGCGTTGCGTCTCGCGAGCAGGTTCGGCTTTTATAAACACCTCCTTTGATCCTCCTTCCGGCAGCGCGCGCTATCGCGATTCTCGCTCGTTCGCGGAACGAGTTAATGACTCGGAAAAACCCTCGAGCAGCAGCGCGGCAGCGAGTAAGCGTGCGAGCGAACGATTCGCGTCGCGTTTACTACGCGCACGAGCGCGCAACGTTTGTTGTTCGATGTGTGCGAGATGACAAGTCGACTTCGCCGAGTCATCAGCCGGTAGCGATATCGTTTCGCGTAGGCGACTAGAATGGAGATACGGACTAGTGGTTTCCTTTTAAAATTCACGAGCGCGACGTTAATCGAACGGTAACGATCGAGTAACGCCTCTCTCTTCATCGTGAATACCGATATCGATCCATTTATCGATTTCACTAAATTTTAAAAAGATTTAGGAAGAAAAATCGCGTAATGAAAAATTCCAGCATTGGTTTGTTTAAAAAAGTGATCGACGGTATCTAATGAGTCCGATAATACCACGAGCTAGTGGGAAAAGGCAAATACGTATTGGAGATAAGAACTCGAAGAATTCCACTTCTGACTCGCCCAAGTAGTACCTACTCTTTCCGTCTCTCCCATCTGTGTCCCGTAGCAGACTTTCAGGACATAGACGATACCACAGGTTTTTTCCCTATCTTCTTTTCCCTTTTTCATGTTCTTCTTTTATTAAGATTACGAGAGCAGACGGAGGGTGTGCTTAATGTCGAAGCTGTCCTCTTCGATGACGCAAGGAAAAAGCGAGAAAAAAATGATGGAAAAGAAGCATGTTCGGTAAGCTTAACCTTCTCACTTTCTCTCTCACTCTCCCTTTAGCGATAATTCACGCATTTCGACACGGCTCTCAGGCGACCCTCGAGCAAGAAACAAGAAAATTCGAAGGAAAATCGGACTTGCGTCACGCCCTCGAAAGTTTCCACCTTGCAAGCGTCGTGTCACGTTCGAACTTCGTTCCTTTACACGGAAACGAAGGAATACGAAGCGAAACGAGTATGGCCAAAGTCTCTTCTCGCTCACAAACACACACACACTCTCATTCAACTAGACAGCGAGTCTCGTCCCGTGTCCCGCGGTTGCTTTCCACAGTGGAAGATTTCGTGTCCCTTGCCGTGCAAACACATCGCCGGCCTTCCCACTTCGCGCTTTATAAATACAAATATTTCCCGAAAACATTACCAAGCGACTTGGTATTCGACTTCCACACGATGCGGGCCTTCGGTGATATGTAATTATCGCTCGCGTGACTCCTCACGAAAGCATAGTCGATATTTAACGAGCACGACGAAGACCAAGCCGATGACCACGTTCAATAAAGATTTCACGTATGTGTATACATTTAACGAGACTTACGCGAGCACATAGTCGGACTTTGTCTCTTTCTCTTGAAGGTAAAGCGAAGAGAAAACGATCGCCATCCCCCGCGATGGCCGTATGGATTTTCTCAGAGTCTCGAGGATCGCTCGCGTTTAGTGAAAGAAAAGAGAAGGAACGATGCGACGAGAGCTGCAGGGTGAAAGGTCGATGCACACGGTGCGTGAAGAAATCCAGAGAGAAAGAGAAAGAGAAAGAGAGAGAGAGAGAGAGAAGAGAACGAGGAAGAAGCCTGGAAGAAACGAGAAGAGGGTGGGCGCTATCGGATGCGAGGCATGTAACCCTAAAAACGCGTGGAGCCGTAACACGAAGCCAAGCGGATTCTGCGTCCTTTTAACAGTGATTCCTTTCATCCCACCCCAAGATCGAGCGAGAAAACGAGAGAACGACCGGCCACCAGTTCACCACCTCCTCCTCCTTCTTCTCCTCCTCCTTGTCCGAAGTAAAGAAAAAGCTCTCTAAAGAGTCTCGACGTGTTCTTTGACAGGCACCTTCGACAAGACACTCGCGCGAAGCGAAACGTTTTCACGAGAATAAAGGACGATAAACAACCTAGTGATCTCGCTTTCTAACCTAAAGCTTTTTCCTCTTCCCCGTTTCTTTATAGTTCTTCGATATACCGGCGACTCGAGCTTTTGTAGAATTCGCTAAGGTTCGAGGAGAAAACGTTGAAAAGTAACGAGTACCTACCTCGTTACGCGAGGACTCGAGGTAATTTTTGCTGGCGGAACTATATGGTACCGCGTTACACGTGGACCCATCGTATATTATAAAAGAGAAAAAATTGCATTTTTCACTAAATTCTGTTCGCGAACCCGCATAAAGAGAGGTACAAGAAAAGGGGAAGAGAAAGAAAGATCTTTTGCTCGCGGTCGCGTGTCGAGCGTTAACGTAAATCACGTGCCGCTTGTTAGTAGGGAGCACTGTTAACGTAGTCTTCTTCTTATTCTTATTCTTCCTTCCTGAGACACGGCTACCAGCTGTCAGCTGACTTCCGTTTCCGAGCGGCACGACTCTCCTCTATGTTATATTATTAGAACGATGCCGCGAGTGCTGCGACGAAGCAGAAAAGAGAACGAACGAGTAAGAGCAATAGAAGCGAAGGAAAAGAAGCGCGCTCCGGCCGCTATCTTTGAGATTTCCATTAAGACGAGAGAGGAAGACGAGGAGCGAGCAAAAGTCGCGCGTGGACGGACGAACGCGCGTTTCTGTGAAAGTGGGAATTAATAACGTCGTTTAGTCGTGAAATGCTCGTTTAAGTACCCGGAGATAAAGATTTGATCGCAAATCAAGTACCTGTGTAAATATAATCATAATAACGGTATAACCTGTATAATAATAGTAAAATTATCGTTCTTTTCTATGACGAATTAATATATAAAATAAAATTTTATACAAATAACCAATCCTTTCATTTACATATTTACGTCCTTTCATTAAATATTAATTTTCGATATTGATTTCGATATGCTATCTTCTAAAACACTGACGAAGCCCTAGGCCATTGGTTTATATTGCAGCAATGATCGCTTCTAAATTTGCATTTCTCCAATTAACATAGTTAATTGCGAACGATTCAGTATTGCCATTTTAATAAAACATAAGCGGCTTGGAAAACTACGATGTCGCCAACTTTTTCCGATTTTGCAAAATAAAGTTAAAATATTTTTTAAGCGAGAGACAATCGGTAAGTACGTCAGCGAAGGTAGACGCATATCGTTTTATAAATCCGGTATTAACCTACATCCTTCTCTGTGATTCGAGGTGAACAAGCGATGGCGACGACGACGGCGGCGGCGGCGGCGGCGGCGGCGGCGGCGCTAAAGTAGGTTCGTTGATTAACGCGTTGACTGCAAAATGTCACTCGTCAAATCGACGTGCCCGCGGGCCAATTTCAGACCGCGTTTTCTGCTCGACCCGGTTCGTCGGGAGGAGGAGGCGTTGTCAGCGAAATTACAACGTAGTTTCCGTTGTCGCGTGGGAAATGAGTGGAAAAATGAAGGCGATAAAGGAAAAAAAGAGAGAGAGAGATAAATGGATGAATAAATTAATAGTTAACCGATATAACCATAGTAATGTTGAATAATAAGTATACGATGTATACGCGCACGTATACCTTCTATATTTTTACTATAGTAAAAAATAAATATCGAGCGGAGGTATCTGAACAAGGAATAAAAAAAAAAAAAAACAGGATCTGACGGTATGAGCAAAAAGAAAGCGAGAACGCAATGTCATTCGCATTAGATTCAAATTTGTATGCCAAATTTCTTCCGGGATAATAATCGTTAACGTTCGCGGTACGATGAATATTTGACGCGTTTGCGCACGTACCACGCGCGCGATATCGGTTTTATCGCGCTCGAGTTACATTTCACCACGGTAACGGTCATTCTCGTAACGATTATTAAAAGATTCGTCATTTGGATGATTAACGACGACATTTCGCTCTATCTCGAGGAATCTGGTGCAAGTGCACCGAGAGAGTATTTATCGATTATTAAAGATATCGATAAATGGGTGAAAACACGTATACAATATACACGGCGAAAAACGAATCGAGAAAAGATCGACGTCACTGTATCTATTCTATGTTATCGCGAATCTCGATAAGGGCGATCGATATCGTTTGTTGTATATGCGAGATATTTGTATCAAAAGTGAATCTTGAAAAGATATATATAATTCTAAATATTATCTTTATACATATTTTAACGTGCGATATATTTAATTTTAGAAATTTGATTTTAGATAAGAATTTTTGGACTCGTTGCGGTATATGTGTCCTACAACAAAATTTCGATGTAAAATTACACGCAATGACAACACGAAAGCGGAAACGTTCGTTTCGCGACAAGAAACTACCAAGGACATGTGCGATGCGTGTTTGACACATGCACGGGTAAGCGGACAGAACAAACGGAATCGTACTAAGGAAACGTGCTCGGCTAAAACCGAAAAGCCTGGTTTGTTTTCCACGCGCAGGTGTCGAGCATTCCTTCCGAGTGGAACGTACCGTGCCGACAAGATGTTCATCGCTCGACCCGCACGGCTCTGTCCTTCCATTCGTGTTCTAGAGGAAAAGACAAGGAGCGAAGGAACGGACGATTTTGCCTGTGGGGGGGGGAAGGCTAGGCTGCTATCTGCCCTCGTGTATTACACGACCAAATGCTCGAGAATAAATAAACACGAGGGAATCCCGACGGCGATTCGAAATTGCCGCTTTCAATTTACCGTTCGACGAGCGGCAAACAACTTTTCTTCGTCTGGTTTGCATCGGGCGACGAAACGTATCGAGAACACTCGGTTTGAAATCCAAAAATCTTTCGGTAGACAAAGTAACATAATTATGTTCGAAAATAGAAGATACAAACCGTTAAGAATCGTGAAAGCTAGTCAAAGAGATAATTGTAGCGCGTCGTTACGCGAATTCGTTCTACGAACGAATTATTCCCTTTAATCCGATAATATTCTTAACCATTGTACCAAAGCGACCCTCGATCATGAATTCAAGGAAGATCCGAAACTCGAAGAAAGATTTCGCTTTGTCCAAAAGATTATTACAAAGTAACGTTTACGACGTCTCGCTGGCAAAGCGAACGTTCCAATTACTTACCGCGAAAGACACGAGCTTTCGTGTTAGCTCGGTCTAATTTCAAGGCCGATCTCATTGTTCGCAATAACCTATTCTCGATCCTTCTTTTCCTCGTACACCGAGCGTAAGACCTATTTTCGCCGGAAACTCGTCCTGGAACTCGTGGGATTTCGATTTCGAGGATGAACGGACGGGACGCTCGGTAAAATCTGACGATTAGCTTAATCCGTAGCAGCTGAGTCCCAGGGAGGTATGTACGTACTACTTACATACATAGGTACAACAACGATTAGGTATCGCCGAAGGAGCATTAAAACTTTGCGCATCGAAGTCGACTTCGATCGCCGAGCAGGGGAAGGAAATTTCGATGCCAGCACGTGTTGACCATACGACCATACGAAAAGCGAAAAGAAAGAGAGAGAGAGAGAGAGAGAAAGAAAGAAAGAGGATAAGGTGATGGCCCGCGTAAGTGGGTATCGAGCAATACGCGCGAATGGCGACCACTTGAGAAGACGGCTTAGGCTTTTCCCATCGTAAATCGGACAATGGAAGTTTCGGTGGTTCTGGTTCCTCGCGGACAATACGACTCTGGCCCACACGTGCTGCGCGAGGCACACGTGACGAGCACCGACAACGAGCTGCGGGAGCTCGTTTATCGAAAGGAGAGGAGGAATCCTCTCCACTTACCTACCTCTTTTTATTGACGCTCCTTCGAGGACTCGAAACGAAGACATCGATCTCGCGCTAAAAACAGCAC
>JAIFRP010004406.1:423391-436458 GCA_032403825.1 Odynerus spinipes
TTTTTTTTTTTTTTTATTACGAGTATTGAACCGTGTTCGTTATTTAGGTCATCGAACTCCTTCAGATAATATTCGACGAGAGCAGAAATCGGTATCCGAGCGTGGAAGAACTTCTCATTCACGACCTCTTCAGGAATATAGATCTCCGTGAAATGCGCTGTGCGCCCGTTACGGTAAGAATCTTCGCGTTTTCTTCCCTTATAATTGGTGTACGCGAGATCGACGTAATTAATTATATAACGGTATCGTTGTCTCTCAGATATTTCGTCCCGCCTTAACACCTTCTATAATAAATTTATTGGATGGTATCAAGCGACAGAATCTAGGTAAAAGGTAAAGTTTACGAAATTTCTATCGTTCCTCTCGAGAATCGCACGACTTATTTATATCGCGTTTACGTTCCACTCGTTTTTTGCGAACGTCCACTCTTATATTTGGTAACTTTTTTTATTTTTGCATGCATAGCCGACACAGGTCGCGTTCTATAAACGACATCCTATTGATACACAGATTTTGGTAATATTTCACATAATTCGACCGACCGTGATCAGCGAGACGAGTTACGCTTTTATAAAATTGAACTTTCCTTGCAGATTTACGAGCTTAGATTCGGAAGATATGATATCACTGAAAAGTCCTGAAGCCGAATACGAGGATTCGCTTCTCGTCCAAATATACAACGAACTATCGAACACGACCATATAATAAGGGAACAATTTTTTCGTCTTATACATTCGTAATTTTACTATTAACAATAAGTGCCAACAAAAATTGTAATTATTTACTATATCGTCACGATCGAGAGTATTAAAGAAAGTGTACAGTTAAGATATAAACGATATCTCTGGAATATCTAGGAAATATACACGTGAAAGTGTAACGAATGATATTTTGATAAATTATTCTAAGCTTATATCGTTATTTAAAAATCCCTTTTTAAGTAATACGAAAATCACACTGAATTTTCAACGGGCGTTTTTAAACCCTATTTATCTTATAAACGTATATAAAAATTTGTTTATGTACATTTTATGTAATAGATTATATTGACTTTCAAATTGTAAACAATTCAAATATTACGCGATCTTGTACATCTCATTCGAGTTCTACACAACGTTCTTATTATAGCATGGATCTAATACAGGGTCGACTTTAGGACTAATTCTTTAGGTCGTTACTTCATCGTTCAAGGCATCGGAAAATTAGGAGATTACTGTAAATTTAGAGACATCCGACATTTTGTGCCAATTAAAAAACAAGAATTAATAAATTATGGATCGAGATACATCGTTAATCCAATTTCTCGTACAAACCTCTATTCAAGTTTGGGCTTATACTCGATGATTACGATGTAGCGTCTGAATCTGTAGCGTTTACCTTATATGTACCTAAGAACTACCCAAAAACCCAACTCACTAATTGTAAGAACGCTGCTATTGATAGGCTGACTGCTGGCGAATATTCAAATATAAATTTGTTAAACTTGGATATCCATTTAATATGGTATATAATTAAAAAAAAGAAAATAATACATCTTGTTAATCGCTTAATGTAACATGCTGCAAATTTGTTCCAATAATTATTAAACAGAATATGTGAAGTTATTAAAACATTTTTTTTAAGAAGTTAATTATATAGCTGATATATAAATAAAAACAGCAGTCTGCGATGTTAAGTAATAGCGAATTCAAAAGTTAATTTAAAAAAACGGAAACTTGACTGACGTATGCAGTAAGCCTATGATATAACGCTTTTGAAAATTTACAGTACTGGTACTTAAACGGCGTATCAATATTTAGTATTTCCCACAATTACATACATTCCAAAGACTCGATAGATATACATTTTGATGTGAAAAATTAAGGTTAATGTAATCGTAATAAGAAATAACAAGATAATTAAAATTAATGGAGAACTCAAATATTATTGCTCTTCCGTAATGTTGTCACTTATACCACACAGTTTTGCTTTAAAGTCTTACAAATATATAAATCACCATTTCTCATGCTGTTCAATAATGTTTCTTCTTGACTTTGATGCCAAATGATTTAATAAATTATTTTATTAATTTATGATGCTCCAGCTTCTAGTTCACTAGCTGGTGTATCTGGTTCTTCGTCGTTGTAAATATTTTCTGCCATTTGCCAAACTTGCATTATATTATCCTCCGACACTGAACATATTACCCAAGGTTCATTAGGATTCCACGAAAAGTCACTGATCTTCGCGGTATGTCCTCCGTGTATAAACTATACAAATAAGACATAATAATTGAATTATATACAATTATAATTGTGATATGACATATAATTATACAATTTTTTTTTTTTTTAATCAAAAGAATTACCAATAATTCAGGGGGTCCATCTTCCGCGTCTTCGCTGGATTGTTCTTCGCCAATTTTACTAAGATCCCAAACGTGCAAACGTCTATCCGTACCGCTACTTGCTAATATGGTCTCGTTATGTGGCGACCATTGAACTTGGAAAATCTCATCCTTATGAGATTCAAAAGAATGTAATTTTAATTTTAAATTCCTTAAATCCCACAGTGCTACTGTTTTATCAGCGCTACCAGTAGCAAGGATAAATTCTGAATATGGATTAAAACTTAAACAGTTAACTTCGGCAGTATGAGCGTCTACGGTATGGCTTGGTTTACTAGTGTTGTTGCATCTGGTAAAAATATACCTTGTTATATTAAATTATGTAAACAGATTTTTTTTAATTTATTCTTAATTAACTATATAATTTTACGGATTAATACGATTATAATAGTTGAATTGAATGAATATATATACCTTGTATCCCAGATCATTAATTTTTGATCATCCGCAACTGATCCAAATAGAGATTCGTGCAATAAATGCCATGCAACATCCTCTACAACAGCTGTATGTCCTGTAAAAATAGTCTTAGCATCAATTACACGATTTTCTTTTGGAGTCGCATTAATATCCCATAAACAAATTGTATGATCGTCCGATGCGCTTAACAAGTAGCCATTAAGATTAGGATTCCACGATAAACCGTAACCTTCCTTTTGGTGTCCTCGTAACCTAAACATATATGTTTATGATATTAGATCATTACTTAGATATATAATGTATCAAACATAGGAATACAACTGTTCACCTTAGATCTGGATGACATTCTCCGTTTGGATCTGGCTTACTTGGATGTTTCGTATAATCAAATACTAAAACATCGCTTGAGGGTGTTTTCGTTGCAATTACACATGGATTTTGTGGCATATATCGTGCTCTATTTACTTCCCCTTCGTGATTTATTTTTATTTCAATTTCTATCTTCCCGCTTACAGAGCCAAACCCACCAAATTCACCTTTCTCGTTGTCATAATGAGAAGCATCAAATTGAGCATCCTCATTAGGTAACTGAACGCTTGCTATTAGTAAATGATTTTGTTCATCTGACGTATGTGTACCAAGAATCAGGCGATGAACAGAATAATCTTTTCCTTCTGGTCTAGTCACATCTGGTAACCACTGTGCAGTTAAAGATGGCCATTCCAAAGCATGTGTCATTACGAGATCGTATAGAAATGGTGTATTTTTTTTCCATATTTTGTATTCTTCATTAATAACACGTTCTTCCACTGCATCGTCAAAAGTTTCTGAAGTAAAAAAATGTTCATTTTCTTACAAATTGAAAATATATTCTATATGGTACATGTTCTATAATTATCTTACCGGATATATATTGCAAAATTCATTATACATCTTATTATCGAATAGAACTATTACAATTGCTTGGTACTAATACAAAGATTAATGCAATTATATATCCCAGTACCTCAAAGAAAAATTTTAAAAGGATAGGCGATTTTCACTTGTGTGTACTGTTTTATATCTTTATAAAAAATAATTTTCTTTTGTCTATTTTAAAAACTTCAAATATTAACAATTAAACGTAGACACTTGATAAATTGTTGTGCAAGTATAATAAGTGGAAAGTTGATGTAAGAAAGCGACATTGTTTATCCTACCGGGAAAAGCGTCCTTTCAAAAAAATAACCACTTAACGTTTACGGAGAAAGGAAAAGACAATATTAATAACATTTATATTTAAAATATTTTCTTACCGCCGTCCTTATCACCCATTTATACGTAATATAAGCTCCAACTTTGAAAGTAAGCTTCGAGAAACCGCCAAAGAAATCGTGCCCGCCAAAAAGCCACGATACACAGCCCGGTATTCTAGCCTCGAGAAAACCGGTCGTAAAATATATACTACATTTTCATTACGCTGACCATAGAGTGTGGATATACAAGATCTTCAAATTCGTGCCGATTTAAAGCTTATAGGTTGGCTATTGTCAAAATTGACCAATGAGTGATCTTCGATAAAGCGTATCATTTATTGGAACATTTTAAAAAAGTACTTAATAAATTAGAATACTCAGTATTTGATAAAAACACAAAAATATAATATTTTACATGTTACAGCAGGTATCGTTGCATAAATTTATCGATTATTTTATTCTATAGACATTTTAAATATTTCAGTTTTTTAACATCAGATGGCGTTGTATTTCAACAAAAAATTAAACCATCCGATAGCAAGCATGCAACATGGCGCTGAAAGATTCATGAAATACATAAAAAATAAGAACCCTAATTAAAATCATTTAAAATCAATTCTGTAATTTGTATTTATTCAAAATGAAGACTTCCTTGCTTAGATCATCGGTCGAAGACGTGCCTGAAATATATTATGATCGCTTTAAAAAATTCTGCAAGATACGATTTCATTTTTTCACTCTTTTTCTAGTTGCAAAAATCATTAATTCATCTGTAACGCCGTGTCATCCTTGAATAAAATGAGTATAAGCAAGGAAAAAAAATACATCACTGATGTGACAGAAATAAAATCACTAACTTTTCTCATACAAAAAGAAATAAAGCGTGAAACCAAGGTAAAGATACCCGTTCTCGTTCTTCGAAAAGTATCCACGATTTGACGCAAATTCAAAAAATGATCGAAGCAAGTACGAAGGAGTTCGTTAACCAGAGGATGACGCTTCTAATACGCTAGAGGGCGGACATAAGGGGAGGGAGAATATGTGCGAGAGGGGGTAGTATGGGGTACTACGTTGGGCGTACGTAAGTACGGTCCACGAGAGATGCCGTCGATTCGTGTATCGAGTTTTTGCACGACAGCCGTGGTACGCCAGGCAGCAAAACAGCTCGTGCTTATATTCGAAAAATCCACGATCGTTTCGACATTTTCGCGGACTCGAACCGCAACAACACGTACAACTCGATCTCAAACGAATTCGGCCTAACCTTGTTTTACGTACCCCTCTCTATATCTCTCGTTCAATCTTTTTCTCTCTCTCTCCCGTTCTCCCTACCTCTCTCCTATTCTTTCTTTCCTACACTATTACTATTTCCCTCTTCCTCTACGCTCGACTACTCTCGAGCTTGCGATGGAACATGACAAAAGGTGGCATCACTGGGGACGTGTTGGAAGGCACCGACGAGGCTGTACTCATTGATATGACGCCATTTTACTAACCTTTTCGGCGCGGTTCGTGGCTGATCACGGATAGTACTACGCTTTGTATTATCGTTTACGAGCGTTATCGTGATATCCGCGTACAGCCGATCGGATACATTCTGCGAGGAAAAACACGAAGAACGTATTTGAGCACGACTGTGCCGAGAAGTGAAAAGGGTCCAGAGTTGGTGGTTCTGTGCTCAGCCCTTCGCACGCAGTAAAAACTCGCGCCGTTCCTCTACCGTTCGACTTCGCCGACCGGCCACGCTTGGACTTCACAGCGTCGTCTTCTTGGAATACGCCTGAGAAACATTTTGCTTATGTGCTTCGTCCTCGACGCAAATTCGATTGCTCTTTCGTCGCTGAACACCGGCCAAGGAGGGAAAATCAAAGTATGCAGCATCATGTATGAAACTTCATAATGTTTTCATCGAAGATATTGCACGAGATACAGTTTCCGTACTTTGGAATATGCATTTCCGTTGTTAAATTAATGCAGGTACGGATCCTCGGATTTTTGTCTTTTTATGTTTTTCATGTTATATTTTACAACCCATAAATAGTTTTGCTTTGTATGTTAAAAGTGTTTATTAAATGTATTAATTTGTGTCTTTAATGGAAGAACACTTATCCACAACAGTCTTGTTAACCGCTACAATGAATTTATAACTGCATTCAACTTAAGCTTTATATGAAATACGTTTCATATTGTGATGAAAGTGTTTCTTTCGTATAATGTATAATTGTAATGTTCGTAGATCAACAGTTTTTTTTGTGTGGAATGACACTTTGTTTTAGAAGAGAATTTATCTTAAGAGGTTATACGGTAAAAATTATTTGGATTCTTATATATTTTAACAACCGAAAGTAATACTTTGTTACCGTTTTCTTCCACATCTTAACAACTTATATGTTTGCTAACATTAACGACTCTGTATAGTTTATATCTTTAAACCTTGTTATTATACTTTGTCGATTAAAATTATTTAATTATTCCAATTTTTTTTCTTATCAAACTTTATTGTAATCAATTGTTCGCAACTATTTTTAATAATCTAATTAATCTTTCTGTATTTTTGAAACGTTTCAAAATAAAATTTGAGATAATTTATGTGGAAATTGTAAAATTTTATTTTTATATTTCAGGTGACATTGTTCTAGCAGTCTGCATTATTATGGAAGATGAAGATGGTGAGAGTAAAGTTATGGACATGTGGAATATTTTGGGAGATCAACAACTCAAAGATCCGACATTTGGCAATACTTTAAAGCATTCTGTTGATAATGTATATATCGATACAATCGAGGAAGAGAAGCGAATAAGTCGATACAATTCAGTGACGGCTAAGGACTCACCTAGCAGGAACACTAGTACTGGATCAAAAATTGTATTTAAAGGTTTTAAAAAACGTATCTTGGCTCAGGCTCAAGAGACACAATCAGTTGCATCTAAGAGTATATCGCAAGAGCAACTATCGCATCCTAATGTATCGCCGAAAAATAATAAAGAGAAAAGAACAGAAACTAAGAGGGGAAAGATAACAGAGTATGCCCAATACTTGGGGCTACAACCTTCTTCTAAATTAAAGTGTTCGAAGTGTCATTCGTCTACAAATTACACTTCTACAAATTCAAAACAGAGTCAGTGCACGTGTAATACTGCCATGGCTCCTATGCAAGGATTACCAAGCACATCCGAAACATCTTCTCAGTCGCACGCTACCAACTTTAAAATTACAAGGAAGGTATACCTGTGCGCGGCTTGTGGAACTTATTTCGAAAATTGGAATTTGTTTTTACATATGAGGGATATACACAAGCGTCATATATGTTTGTTTTGCCTTGGAATGTTTGGCCAAGCAGAAAGGTTATCTTATCATTTATCTAAGAAGCATAGTGTGCCAGAAATGGGATTTAATTCCGTCGAGGACTTTTATAGTGCTTTCAAAGGATCATGTTATTTGGTTTGTTGTACTTGCGAGAAGATGTTTTCTGAAACGGATAATTTTTATAATCATTTTTGTTCTCCACCAACTAAACAAGAAGCTGCTGCAACCGTGTGTACTTTATGCAGACAAACAGGTTCACACGCTAGCACTTGTGCTCTAGCCGTTGAATCAAATAAAGAAACAAATTCTGTGGTACCTGTCACGACGACTGTACAAGCAGGAACAGTATCGACATTTGTTACCGAAAAACCAACAAACATTAGTAACAAAGGAACATCGAAAAAAGTAATTAAAAATAATAGGAATAAATATGGGGAAGATAGTATATCCAACTCTTGTCAACAGCCTGTGAAAAAGGTTAACGCAAAAGCGATAATTTCACAATGTAATGAAAATCAACTTTTCTCAGATACAGTAGTTAGAGATGGAATTGTACAGGATGAGGATACAGCAAATGTAACTAGGGACACAGTATCGGAAACAATAATGGAAGTATCTAAATATATAGACGATTCGTGTAGCAACGAAGTGGAACAAAAAGAGGATAGTATTTCTTCCATAGGAAGAGTATCTCCAGAAAATTCACAGATCCAAAACAATAACCAAATTGAACCCTATGATAGCGTAACTGAAACTATTATGGAGGTTTCACGTTGTACAAATGATACTGAAGTAGATGAAGATATACCAAAAGAGAACGAAAATCAATCTGATACGACGGATATAAGTAGTAATGCAGAATCGCAGACTGAAAATAGGTATAAAATGGATAGCATTCCTGTAGAACCTGTAAAAGAAACAAATGAAGAATTACAAGACTCTAGTTCCGAGCAACAACCAATAAAGGATACCGAAATAGCGAAAGATGAAGAAGCAGAAGAATCTAAAGTAAAACTTGATTCGGAGTCTCACTCATCGTCGAGTCCTGCTCATAGTCCTGTTAGTCGATCATTATTTAGTCCTCAACACGAATCCCAACAAGATCTTCAGCCGAAAGAAGAATATCCAGATGATGGTAGTAAACACGTGGAACCTGCACCCCCTACAGAATCTCAAACGTCGGTTTCATTTAATACTGTCCCTGCATCCGACAGAAGTTTAGTCATTAAAATTTGTACAAATAAGAATTCACAATTTTCTGTAAGTTCGACCGCTGTAAATGTAGGAAACGCAGAGACTCATAATATTAGTAAAGATTCCGAAGAGAATAATAACGCGGAAGGATCGACATCGGAAGAGAAACTTTTGAGTCTTTCTCAGAAAGACAAAGACAATACAGAAAGTCCGATAAACGAAGCTGACAGTGATTCCGATAGCGATAAATTAGCAGTAGTAGATAGCAATGCCGAAGAAGTAGACGACGTTAAAGAATCAAATCAGCTCGAAAGTACAGGCGAAGCCAACACGAGCACCGAAACTAAAGAAGATACGAGTGCTCACGAGGACAAAGGGGAATTTGCAATAGGTGAGACTACAAATGGAGAATTAAGCGCAACAGAACAGGATAACGACGAGACAAAAGATACCATAAATTGTGCTCCGGAATTACCTTCGCAGCCAAGCGATGGAATAATCTTAGCTGGAGAAGACGTTCCACCTATAGATCTTAACGTGGAAGGTACATTAGATAGTACAGAGATAGAAGACTTATTAAAAAAATGTATAGAAGCAGCCAGTCCGTTTTGCGTCTATTGCAATCATGCACGTCATATAGCTGTAAATGGAAAACAATTAGGATTGCATATGCTCGCCGAACATAAATTTCATCCGCAGCATCCGGCTATAATAATACAACCGGAGCAGTTTACAGCGAGAGTGAAAAAGTCTCTCGAGGAACTGGATTCCGAATATTTCAATCTCGAAACGTACAGCAGCACAAAGGGTACATATGATATTCAAACTGTTAGAACGTACGAATGTTTTCACTGTAGATATAATTCTGCAGTACACAAAGAACTATATACTCACCATCGCAAAATGCATCAAAAAACAATTTTAATTTGTATAATGTGTAAATCAACGTTTTATAGTTACAGTGAATTGTTATGTCATTTATGTCCAGGCATATACTCCCCGAATATAAATGTCAAGTACAGGTGTTGTCTTTGTTCTATTAGTAGTCTTCCATCGGCATTCAGATTAATGGTACATCTACGAAAGAGTCATCACGCTTGCGACGTGTGTCTGGAAACTACTGGAAATCAGCAACGACTTTCGAATCACGTATGGAAGCACAAGCTTCATCACTTGTGCTATCGATGCGGCATCGCCTATAGAAACAAGCCTGACATTACGAAACACCTTTTTTGGAAGCACGGCACCGAAAGTGTCCTGTGTAAAAAATGTTTACAAAAAAAATGGCCGCACATTTACCATTTCTGCATCCCACCTACAGCTTTCGTTTGCGAGGAGTGTGGTTCCAGTTTTAGTCGAGCTGTAGCACTGAAAGTCCATAAACGATTACATTCGGGAGATCGACCGTACAGTTGTACCGAATGTTCAGAACGTTTCATCTCGCAAAGGCTTTTGACTAAACACGAAGAAAGACATAAGGAATTACCACCGGTGGATGTTTGTACGACGGATACGCCAAACAATCAGCTTTCGGTTGACGATGAAAAAGCAGAGAAAGACAAAACAATTGCCGCGGATATCGCATCGAACGCCATAGAAGGTACAAAGGATGTTAAGGAGACTGTGAAAAAGGTGGTGGATGTTTATGACTTACCGCCTCTCAATTTATCCTCCGATAGTGACAGTGAAACGGACGAAGCGAAGGACAGTACCAAGAAAAATGAGGAAACTCTGGAAAAAAGTGAAACCGTTGAGCGGAATACCGAAGAAGCGGTATCACCTACGACGACCACCACTAAGGTAGTATCACCGGTACAAGCGACCGATAATATAGCGGACGAGGAGGAGAACGAAGAAGAAAAGAAACAAGAAGCAAAGATAATGGATGGTATTTGGGATAATTTCAAATCGTATACAGCCAGTCTGGAGATGCAAGAGTCCACCAGCAGCCATTCAAACAAAGAACCCGAAATTGAGATAGACGTTGCGTATTTAAGAAGCATAGTTTTGGCCGATCACGACTACTGCGTCGTATGGTCGGAGAAAGATAAGACCACCGAAGGTGGAACGAAAGAGGATGAGAAAGTAACCACAGATAACGTCGACTATCCTGGCTATGCCAATAAGCTACAAAGAAGTCCATCAGCTGGTAGCTTAGCACAAAACGCCAGCTGTGAAAGCGATGTAAATAAGAAGAAGGTAAAGAGCCCTAAGAAGAAGAAACAAAACGGTAGTACATCTTCGAGCGATTCCTCCAGCGAGAGCGATTCGAGCAGTTGTTCCTGCGGTACCAATTGTAGTTGTAGTAGCTCATCTTCCGGTAGTTCCTCCAGTTCCAGTAGCAGTTCAGATTCCGATAGCTCCGCGTCGGAAAGTTCTCCGCGCAAATCGTCGAATCGCAAGGAACGCAAGAAAGAGAAGGAGACGGTTCAAGAGCATCAATCCGTGTCTCCGGAGAACGAGAACAAGGAAGCGCCGATCGAAGTGGACAACGTACACGACGCACCCGTTGAATCGATTTCCATGGCAAAAGTGTTATTAAGGGAATCGGATTTAGAGACGGACGAGACTGAAACGGACGAAGACTTTTACGACGAACATCCGCAGCAACTTGCCAATAAATTATTGGCAGAAAAACGAAATCAGCTGTTGCTGCTTGCGGCGGTCGCGCCGGCCTCGACGGAATCGGGGATCCCTTTGAATAACGGTATAACGGACGAGAGTTGTGTCACCCCGTCGCCCAACCCAACACCCAGCGTCGAGGAACAACCCCAGCAGCAGAAGAGGAAAGTGAAAACGAAAAAACGCAAAAGGGGCGAGAGGGGTAAACAACGTGTCGCCAATCCAATGGTGGAATCATTAAAGCTCAACATTCCTAAAGCGTATTACCAAAAGAATTCGAATTTTTCTGTCTCCTCGGTAGCTATCAATCAGCATCAGCAACACCACCATCTCGGTAGGTCGTCGACGCCGAACCTTATTACGAACGAGCATCAAACGTCGATGACGCCGATCGAATCGCATCCCAGTGTGAACCAGAACGTCGGCGGTAGTGGTTCCGAGACCGAGAACAAGAGGTCGTCGAAGAGGAAACGTATACCCAAGCGATTTTACGGAGATTCCAGCGACGAGGAGACGGAGAAGCAGCCGACGATGAAATGGAGGAAGGTCGTCGAGACGCCGCCGTTCGTAGCCGCGGCGAATCCGAAGCCCGTGCCGCAACGATTGTCCTTCGGTGGGAAGACAGTGGCTTACAGGCCGAGTGTCGTCGAGAGTCACACCGACTCGCATCTGAACGTCGCGGCGGCCTCCGCGACGGAATCGGAGGGTCCGGCTGACAGTAGCAGCGAGTCCAGCGATTCCGACGTCGAGATGTCGATTCAACAGCAGTCCCAGGTAGCGTCCCACGTTCCGGAGAGCAACGCTCCGATCCCGGAGAGAGCGGTCAACCTCTACTGTTACTGTCAATGTCCCTACGACGAAGTGTCCGAGATGATCGCTTGCGACGGCGAGGACTGTCGCATCGAGTGGTTTCACTTCGAGTGCGTCGGCATTATGGTGCCACCAAAGGGCAAGTGGTATTGCCCGGACTGTAGAAAGAAGCACGGCATCGTGCAAAATAGCGAAGACTTTTTCGATTGATAACGGCGGGCAGTGCCTGTCTCGTTCTTCTAAGGATAGCATGGATATTGTGAGTGGCCGTTTTCAATCTTATTACCAAGCTCACTTAACATTACTTCTAGGCGTACTCATAGCGTTTACCCTTCTTTCTTCTTGGTGAAAAAAACAACAACAACAACAACAAATGATATACGCTGTTCCATGTTGATATTTTTCTTAAGCCAATAACAAGAATGTTTGTATATAATTGTAAATATGTCCTAGAGTTTATAACAATGAAATAAGGTTTTTTGTGTACATTTGTTTGTACTTCTTTTAACGACAAAATGCCGTGTATAAACTTCGAGTTAGGTGATAGGCGGTGTGTAGCATCGGATTTTTAGAACTGTAGATCGCATCGAATCAGAGATGCAGTTTCTCGAACGTAGCGCGCGTACTCGTGCGCGAGGAAGTGAAAGGAAGAGTGGGGAGGGCTGTGTTTTATGAATTCAATTTACAGTTGCGCCCGATCCGACGTCGGCACTGCTGGCGGTGTCCGTGCCTCCATTGTACGAACGATCGTTTAACCATGTGCTTGACTATTGGTTCTCGATGAAATGTTGAACCTCGGTTGCAATCAGGATATATAGGTACGAATCACGGTCCATTTTTATAGCTGGATTAGCTAAAATTTTACATTTTAATGTGTTAAGTTTCTTTGATGTTATTTACTTAACGCGTTAACGTTNNNAAAAAAAAAAAAACTAGATGCTCTCGTCGTGTAAAACTGTTGATCTTACGTTTTCTCTTGCAGTTTCTTCACGCTTTTAGAAAAAATGATTCATGAAACGGAGCGAATCTTTCGTTATTTCTAGTCGATCGCGAAAACGTTGTATGAAAACAACAAATATAGCAAAAAAAAAAA
>JAIFRP010004406.1:436466-467397 GCA_032403825.1 Odynerus spinipes
AAAAAAAAAACGATGTTCTCTCATGACTGGCCTTTTGTCGACGATAGATATGGATGGCTCTGCGATTGTACACCTTCCTACGCTAATTCGGCGCTTCAAGAGTTATCGGGCCTATTATTATCAATACCTTCGATTCTTTTTCTTACAGCGTGCGTATTCATTCGTAAGGCATGATCTTGATTGACGTATATGCCATTTAAATTAGATATATAAATGACATACCGCTGGCACACCGTGTTGTTGCTATAGGTGTCGAGATCGAATGAACAAAATAACACAATACTTACAGTTAGAACTATCGTAGCTCAAATAAGGAAATTGCGTTCCTAATGGGACGAGAGGTGTAATAATTAGTCATATAAGACGGCACAAGACATACGACTGCTGATCGTGTAATATCATGCAGCACATTGTTAGTATATAATTTTTAATGAATTTCTGCCTATACTTCTTTAACTCCATTTCATAAAGTTATCCTTTAAATCTGCCGCGTCCAATACCTGAAATTAATGTCGCTTGTATGACAGTCATTGTGAAAAATTTTCGTATCGACGTTAAATTAAGTCGTCGTCCGAGTATTTTTTCCTTTATTATTTGCATTGTACATGATCTATAATTAAAAATGGAAAAATTATTTTAAGTTCTTTAAAAAATTGTCAAGTATTACAAAAGATCTTAACTTCCGGTAATCGATCGGTATTATGAAATGGATAAATGTAGGAGAAAGGAGGAGTTCCTCTATTGCCATTTAAAACACTTCCGTTTTACGGACTTCGATGTCGCGCGTACTTTCAACGATCGTAAATTCAAGTACCTCTATTAACGAGAAAATTTAAGACAGGGCGATCACGTCCCTTTCCTATTTCCTCCGCAAAAATTAATTTTAATATGTAACGGAATAGACACGATTCTCCGATCATTTCTTTATTACCTTAGATAGCTTTCATAATGTACATAAAAATCGTGTAAATCGTATCGGCAATGCGGCAAATGTCACATAACTTTATTGTCAGCCTTCATCTTCTCCAACACTTCAACACCCAAAATAACCGTGACAAAATCTTTGTAAGATATCCTCTGTATTATAAAATAATAATACATTAATTTTCGAAAGCCTACTTAATAGTATTTGATTCATTATATGTACGACCGTTATTCTTACCGGTGGTAGAAAGTCGAAATTAATAGACTTAGATTCTTGTCTTTTCGGATCCACACAAAGTCCCACATTGATATCCTCCTGAGGAATAAGCAGTTGTAGGTATGTATGCGCTTCTTGTAATGTCAGCGGTTCACCTTTAACGTAGAATTTATATAAATTGCAAGAAAACACGTAAAACAGAATTAAAACGACTAACCGAAAAGTTTATCATCTTGCAAAGTTTTTCCTGGATATCTACCGAATAAGATATCCATAAATTGATCCCGAGTTAAAACTAGATCTTCGTCGTTCTTCGATTCTCTCTCGCAGAAAGTTGCAAAGGCTTTTCTCACTTGTCGTATCGAATATCCAAAAACTGGCCGATGATTTATATAGAGTTTAACGAAATCTTCGTAAGTAATGTCCTCCAACAGCTGTCCCGTTTCTGCGTAATTTCTATACGATACTTCGCATATAATATTTTCTAACTGAAAGTTTAAATAAGCCGCAATTATCTTTCGAATATGCTTAAGGTATACATCGATGCTAGTCGTTAAGTAGTATAAGTCAATGCTTAATCATACTTCTTTATTACTTGGGAAATAACCAACGGTTCGCATTAAATTTGGTATCTGTTTAATGGAAACCTTATCAGAAATCTTTCTCGGTTTCATCGTATTCTCTCCTTGTTGTAGAATCTGTGCGTAGTAGAATAAATCTCGCATTTCGTTGACCAGCCATCCGTTCTCTCTACCTTTTATGAGACTGTAAAACGGAGAGAGTCCTTCTCCTCCCAAGTGTTTCATGATATTCACCGATCTGTAAAAAAAAAATTACTTTTTTTGCTTAATCGCATTACTATCTTTCTCTTAATAATACACAAATTTGCTGAAAATTTATCGATGAGGTCTTAAACATTTCGCTTTTTATACTAACCTGAACTTTATCTTCCATATTAAAACGCATGGGTCTTTATATCCCATGGTAAAAACGGTATCATCATTACAATTGACAGCAAATCCAGTGATCTAATGTGTTTACATGTTTTTTTTTTCAATAAAACTTTCTATGTATATACAATATGAAAGGAAAATATAAAATGAGCAGAACCTTAAGCGGATGTCCAGTAAGTCCTAAACTTGTGTAAGGATTGCCATCCAAGGGAAGAATCTGTAGACCCAATTCTTTGTCGGTTGTAAATACCATATAAATGTGATTATTGTTTTCTTTTAATATCTGCAAACGAACGATTATAAAAATATAATAAACATAAATATCGCAATATTACGTACTTTAAAACGTTTAACTGGCGTTTCAAATGTTGGACTCAAGAAGGTGCCACGAATCATTCTCGTTATGTCATTCAATAATCTATATTTATGCTGCAAAACATATTAATCTTTATTTTTAGATTGGCAAATGCGAGACTATAAATTACTTCAGAGTTCGATATCACGAAAAGAGTCTCGACTCCGAATTGAGGATACCATTCCATATGAAGAGGAGTTGCTATCGTTTCGATTCGATCGATCTGTAAAATTTTTAAGCCCGGATCTGGATATGGACCGCTGTACAATTTAATATTCATTATTATATGTATATGTGTGTATATACAATGGGACAAGGCATCTTTCTTAAGAAAAATAATATTTCGTTTACCTAGTTTCCAGATCGTACTCGATAATATCACCATCCTCTCCCAGTGAAAAAAGTCGAGGGATCTCGTCACCCGCTATAGACGGTCCAAATAATACTTGTCTGATCGGTAAACAATGCGAATGGCATTTTCCAATTAAATTCCAGATATTAGCTTCGTCTGGGGATTTTGAATCATTTTTTCTAAACACTACGATGGAGAGAGCATCATCCTATAAGAGAACGAAGAATTCATTTTCGTAAAAAATTGCGAAATTATTTATTGTAAAATCATTCTTAACGGAGTAAGCCATATAAGTGGCGCATTTTGTGAAGGCGATGATGCGAATAGATTGGGAAGAATGTTTGTAAGGAAGATCGTCTAATAATTCCAGTGTGATTGGGTGTAATACCCAGAACGTGCCATCTTCCATACCACAGATGAGTAAATCGGCTGCAAACAAAATAATTTGTATTTCTACTTGTTAAGATAAATAATTTAAGTAACAAATAATAAAGTTTACCGAAGGCTTCATAACGTACATGTCGGAGTAAATTTTAAAGCAGTAATAGCAGTCAAAATTTCGTGCGTCTGTGGACAGGTAACGTAAATTATTTTGTTGGTCTCCATTTGATTATCAAGAATTGTGCTGAAATCTGGTAGGTCTGGAACCTGTCTAGATACGATTAGACTGCGTTTTCGGTAATCGTATAAATTCAAAATACCCTCTTTATTTCCTGTGATAAGATAAGTACTGTAAATTAATGCATGAGTTTCCACTCCATATAATATAATTCTGATTTGACTCGTATACTTTTCTGGATGTGCATCTAAACTCGTTACAGGAGCTGCGAGGCACTTGGAAATGAGTTGACATTTTAAATTTGGAATATCCAATAAAGCAAGTGTACCCTTCGCTGTGGCTATAATAAATAATAATATATACAAATTGGATTATACGTTACTTTTATAAAAAAAAAAAAATACTTTCAACGTGGAAAAAATATGTTCAAATTCACTTACACACGATGCAGTTTTTAACAATGAATTTAGAATGTTTGATAGTCGCATCTACGGCTACATACGTTGAATTTTTTTCGTCGTAATACTTTTTTGGTATCGGTTCTAAATTTACAGTCAAGTATGATTTCTTTTCGCTCGTTACAGCGTTCAAGGTAAAACTTTCTTCTCGATACGCAACATTTTTCGTGGATTCGTCTTCCATTGCGCTGTCTAATTCGCTTGTGCTTTTTTCGGTACTCGATTCAGCTGTTTAAAATATATGATGTATCGGTAAGAGAAGAGGAGATTTATCTCGTATCAAGCTTACTCTCCGTGTCACTGGTAGCGTATGGACAACCGAACAACTCAGAATATAGATCAAAGGTGATCGATCGAATGGAATCGAGTTCACGATTTTGGCACCAATATAATAGCTTCAACTGAGCATCGTAAAAAGTAATTCGTCCATTAGAATTGCCAGTAACCGCCATCCTACATACATATTCAAAGAACATCAGTTTATCATTAAATACAAATCAGATCTTCGTTAAAATAATTAGTTCATTTAATCCATACCCTTCGTAATCAAGAATTACAGTGATATTACAAGTCTGTAATTTCACTGATTTTATGTATTTCATTTTCAAATTCTTATCTTGTACAGCATGCTTGACATCCGGAGTATAAGCCCAGACCAAGACAAAACCTATAGAGAGAAATATATGATAAATTCGAATTATTTTAATTCTTTAACAATTAATTTCTCTACTACCGGTATTTGTCGCTGTCAAGACGTTAGACGACTTGGAGATAAAAGTAGAACTATTTAAAATTCCAAAACGGCGATATTTTCCAATAATTTCAGGACGATTATAACTCAGCGCATTTTTATTCTAAAAAGTTATGGAGTTATATAATTTTATTGAAAACTCTCAAAATTCTGTTACAAATTCGACATACGAACCCAGGTGAAAAAAAGTACGTGATGATCAGTAGTTAAAGCGAATCGTTTTGGAAAGTCATTATCGAAACAAATTTCTTTGACTCGATCCGACTGAACATCCGATAATTCAACGGTTGCTAAAATTGGTATGAGTATTAAATAACAAATATAATCTACAAAAGTACGAAATAGCATTAAGATTTATTGAAAATAACCGTCGGGTTTATCTCTTCCATATGTCCACAGCCAAAAGTAAACCTGCTGTAATTTCTCATTGCCAACCGTAACGATATACTTCGCATTTGGACTGATACGAGCTGCCGTCAAACCATGTGCACCGTGGGGCTCGAATAAAGTGCGGATAGGTATCCTTAACAAAATAATTATACATTTTTACTAATACGTTAAATTTCTTTCATTATTTTACAGATTAGAGTATCTTAAGTGTAGCTTATATAAGTTGACGCTTACGTGATTTCTGTATCCCAAACGATAACTGCACAGTCATGTTCAAAATCCGCGGTCAATAACCACTTACCATTGTTCGAAGTCGACAGTGTTTTTATATTATTTTTCTAAATATCATATCGATTGCAATTAATTCGATTAATCTTAACGCACGACATAAATTAAAAAATGTGTGTGTGTGTGTGTACTAACGTGACCTTGAAGAGGTAACATTTTATTAGAGTTGTAGTCGCATATCATCGGTACGTGCGAACATGCGTACGCGATTAGTGTTCGATTTTCAGTCGTTAAATTTACGAGTGGGACATCTGGATTAAAACCAAAGGAGTACTGCAATTTCTGTAGACAATGATTTATTAATTAACCTGAACACTTTTGTAAAAGAGCTTTACTTACATACGGACAAGTGTTAAATTCCGACATTTTTTCTTCGGCGATATTCTTTGATATATTGGATTTTTCATCGTCAGAATTTTTAGACGGAGATGCCATTTCGTTAAAACTTTTATAAAGCTATATTTTAGAACAAATACTTCTGTCATAAAATATATCAATTCGAGCTTTACGCGCGACTTATAATAGTTGATAAGCACTACTACTGAAATCAAAAATCGTAATGTAGGCAAAAATAGGCATTTCTTTAACCGGAAGTACTGCGTATGCGAAGGAATAAATTTTAATAGAATACAATAAAAAAAAATACACTTATTTATTTTATTGCACTATAAATCAATATTAAAATTTTAATATAAGAAATATAACAACGTCAACAAAAATATATGGGTTCGAGCACTGCTATATATTTTAAGGATTCAAAATAAACAAAAAATTCAATATAACCATTTTTTAATATTTAGACCAGATGTATACATTGAACATAAATGATTGCTTCCAAAAATAATACCTATAAAGTTATGATAAATATTACATCAGACATTTGCTTTATTCATTAAATTATACAAAGCAGATTATTGTCTTGATGTTCTAATTGTATTATTTCTTACAATTTTCTGTGTACAATACTGCAATCTGTTTAAGTGCTTCTTACTTCCATTGAATAAAAAATATATTGTCTTAAAACAAATTTATAGCAAGAGAGTATCACGCAATGATGCAATTCAGTTTTTTGTTATTTAAGGAGCAGATATCCAATTATCCACTGCTCTGAAGATATTATATATCTGTACATCCATTGATGGATATTATTTTTGTAATATGGTTAAAAAAATGTATATGTAGAAGTAACATCATCTTCTAAAATTACATATGCTTTAACTGCAACAGCTCTGTGGCTTAGGATCCAGTCCTGAGCGTTTAGTAATATGTATACGTGTAAACTCTTCTGCAGTAGTTGGATGAATACCCACTGTAGACTTAAGTATTGGGAATGTTAAGTTACTTCTGAAAAGTCATTAATTAATTGATTATTAATTATTTCTAAGTTTTAGAGAATAAATTTTAGAATATGTTTATATAGTTAAAAATGACTTACTTAACGGCTGCTGCAAAACCTTGAATGACTTCACCGGCGTTAGGGCCAACAAAGTGCATACCAAGTATTTTCTGATCACCATTTCTAAATGCAATTACTTTAACATAACAATGAGAAACATCTTTCTGAGGTACAAAAAATTCTGTAGGCTTATAATATGCATGATAAACTTCTATTTCATCGTCGCCATGAAGAGCCAATGCAGCTTCTTCGCTAAGTCCAACACAGCCATATTCTAGGGGACTAAATACAGTTGTAGCTACGTTTGTATAATCCATCTTTTCTTGAGAATCGCCAAACAACCTTCTAGCTAACAGTTTTCCTGCGTGTATAGCGACAGGTGTCAACTCGGGTTTTTTCTGTAAGAATTGATGTTTATACATATATTATTTCAAAATTAATCATCGATATTAACATCTTAATGAAAGAATAATCGAAATATCTTACATGAAGTACATCGCCGATTGCATAAATGTTTGGTACATTCGTCTGCTCATTTTGAGCATCAATTTTTCCATTATCTGGAACAATTTTAAGACCTGCATTTTCAGGTTTTAATTCTTCTGTAAGAGCTCGACGTCCGATAGCAAATAAGACAGTATCGTAAACATCTTGATGAACTTGTCCATCCTAAAACAATGATGTTTAAATTAAATTCTAACTTAGAGTATTATCTATTGTAAAAATAACAATATAAACACATACTTTATCGACCCAATCGACTAATAGACGACCATCGCTCTGTTTCTCAAGCTTCTTAGGCTTAGCTTGATAAATAAAATGTACACCGCGATTTTGCATTTCTTCGGCAACCATATTAGCCATTTGTTGATCAAATCCTCTAAGAACAATTGAACGCACCATCACCGTTGCATCATAACCTAAGCCATTTAAAAATCCTGCACATTCTAATCCAATATCTATTTATACGCTAAGGAATATGCTATGTTTATCAATGTTATTTGTCAACACAATGACAAAAAATTAATAACAATTAAATTTTACTGAACATAATGAAATAATAAAAAAGGATACATCCTGCACCAACGACAAGAGTTTTTCCTGGTGCCTTTTCTAAACTGAAAATATCATCGCTACTTATGCCATATTCTAAAGCACCAGGAATATCAGGATATTTTGGTCTTCCACCTACTGCAATTAAGACATTTTGTGCAGTAATAATTTTTTCTTCTCCATTTTTTGTTACACCAGCTATAGTGTGTGCATCTTTAAAGTGTCCCAAAGCATTAACGTAATCTATTTTCCTATTTTAGCATAAAAATATAATATTAGAAAAAAATATTTCAATGTATATTTAAATAGTATTAAGTTGTATTTAACACTAACTTAGTTCTTAATTCTACCCGTGTTACCCAGTTAACAGATTTAACATGATTTTGTACAGCAGATCTCAAAGCTTCCCAATTATTTGTAATAGTTTTTGTATCTGGCAATTCCCATCCAAAAGATTTTGCTTCCTGGAACAAAAATTTATTTATGTAAATTATTTATCGTATATATATATATATCACAGATCATTATATTCGTATGCCTTTTATTTACATGTATAGCTTCGCCAAGCAATGCAGCCTGATGCATCAGTTTTTTAGGTATACATCCTACATTTACACAGGTACCACCCAAACCCCATGTAGTTCCTCTTGGAGATGGAGTAACATAATCCAATACCGCAACTTTTGCTCCAAGTTCAACAGCTTCCTTAGCTGCCGCTAAACCACCGGATCCCCCACCAATGACTACAAGGTCGTACATAAATTTTTGCTCCGCTGAAAATAATATGAAAAGTGTTAATTATACCCAATATGTTGTAACTATTACATCATTCACATGACTATCATATATAGGTTATGATTAATATAAAAACTGATCTACTGTTGTGACAATAGTATATGGTATAACACATTTAAAATGCAAAGATAGAATTTTAAACAAACTTAATAAAGAATCTATATCTCTTACAAATAGACGACAGAAATATCAATTGATTTAGTTAATATCAGAGTTTGAATGTCGCGCCAATTGTCAAGTAATTACATAAGCAAATGCGGTGTAAAAGAAAAAACGAAAGACGCTTTCCGTTTTAAATCTACGCACGCCACGAGGCGTATTGTCAGCACTCACTGCACATGCAGGCCATTGCAGTTTTTCCATAAAAGAAGGTGTTACATCTGCCATGTGACAACTCCAATAATTTCCCGTGTGCCGTCCGAAATGACACGATCCTCGCGAGCAGCGTTAATGTCGCCATGATTATCGCGCTCCGATTGCAAGCACGTGACGTCACGACAATGACACTCGTCCTCGCGGTCTGTACTACGTACGTACCGCTTAGAATATCGTGCCGTTAGTATTCCCACGTACGATTGAGAAAAGCAAAGTTTCAAGAACACGACATTTCACGAAATTAGAAAAAACACTTCGTGGATCGCTATCGCGTGAAATCGAGTGAAAAAATGAGGTCGATTTTGATAACCGGCTGCAACCGTGGGCTAGGTCTTGGTCTGGTGAAACACCTCGTGCAACTATCGACACCGCCAGAAAATATTTTTGCAACTTGCCGAGACACGAGCAAGGCGACGGTAAGCTTAACGCGAAATAGAATCGGCAAAAATCGGGTGACGTAACGACTTAACGAGCTAGTACAACGAATCAAATTAAAATGTACCTACCGATCGGCGCCATGGAAATTTTTTTTTTTGTAATCTTCTAACCTTTCTTCAAGCGATATCGCCTCGATCTTCTATCCCGATTTTAACAAAATAGCAACGTTAACGTTCTTAATTTCACAAGGAAATGTCACGAATCAAAGACAACGCGTATCTAACAGATCCTCGCACTCAAAAAGACTTAAATATACTGAAGTGTCACGAACGAGTCTCTCCGTAGCGTTCTATCGCCATCTGTTGATCGGAGAAAGCGCGCGCATCCCCCCACTTTTTGATCGCTCAGCGAATTGTAGATGAGTGGGGTTCTTGATGAAACGGTGACTCATGGTGATCGGAGAATGTTACGCAAGCGCAACTGGGACGCGGGATAAACCGCATATCGAAATTGCCGATGGCAAACCGGTCGAGTCATGCTACGATCGCTCTACTATGATCATTTTCGACTCTGATTTTTATACTTTCGAACCTACTTTAAATTTCTACTATTTATAGATAGCCGACTGCGATATTATTTATTCATTATGTATTTTTCAACTATAACATCTCGATGATTCATTTTTTTTTAAGTATGACAAATATGAAATTTAAATGAGTATAGTTACTTTTGTTAGCGCTATTGCCTAATAATACAGATTGTTTTCCTAAGAATACCTACATATATCCCGCACAAATGATTGATGCACGTAGCATGACAAATGTATACAATAGTTAAGCTAAAAGAATACTTGTCTTATTTAACTTTTACGACATAACATGCAATCTCCGGTTTAATCGCAAATGCGTAAATAAGTTCCTATCGTGATAATTACACGATTACGTGTCTTCTGAGAGATAGATAAAGAAGAAGTGGAAAGAATGCGTAAATTAATATCAGATATATCATAGTTGGAACTTATCGATCGGAAGTATACAGAGACTGTGTATATAACTATCGGATCTTAAATTTCAATATCTAACGTGGAAAAAAATCAATTAACTATCAAATTAATATTTTTTTTATTGATGTTTTCAAAGGAAACTCCCTAAAAGAGAAAATAAAAATTATAAATGAAATAAAATATGAACTAAATAACTTTTTAAATATTTTATTTGCAATAAATTAAGTTTCATTATAATAATTGTTCAACTTTTCATAATCAATTAATTCTTTCTTAACAGGAGCTGAAGGAATTAGCTGAGAAATCTGGAAAGATCCATATCATCGAAATAGGTAAACTGGATTCCTTGAATTACTATAGTTTACCTTGAAAACTATATTTGTCATTTCACTTGAAATCAATAAACGCAATGACAAAGCATGTTGCTATGATTTTTAAAGCGTATCACAAATAATACAAAGCTACAAACATAAAAATAGTTTCGTAGCTCTTCCATTTTGCACGTAGAAATTAATTAAAGTTTAATTACTTACAAGACGGGTAATCGTTATATTCCGAGTTTTCGCTTTTCGGAGATTCCATATCTTCTTTTTCCAAATCGCTAGAATCTGATCCTACCGTTTGTGTTTTATGGCGACACGATAAACACCATGACTTTTTTTTTAAGCGCGACTTCATAATATGTAAAATGCCATCAAGAAAAGAAGTACTTCGACTATTTGGAAGTCTAACTGCAAATGCGGAACAGCGTAAATTAGAGTACCATAAAAGGCGCGAATACATCAACCTAAACTGATCGATAACATATGTGTCTAAGCACGTAACGTTATCAGATAATACTTCCGCGTGTTGTAATAAAATTGGGAATTAAAATAATCTATTGTGAATATCGTAGTAATAGCATTTTTAACATTTTTTATTAATATTATCATAAATGTATTCGCAGATTTAACGAACACAAGCAACTATCAGAAGATAGTGAATATTGTTAAAGAGAAAGTGGGATCTGCAGGACTTAATGTTCTTTTTAATAATGCTGGGATATCACAAAAATTTTCACGTCTTAGTATGGTCAAAGAGGAAAATCTTACAAATACATTTCTTATTAATACAGTAGCTCCAATTATGCTTTCCAAGGTATGCTTAAATTTATATAGTTAATACTATTTTAGCAGTACTTAATTATAAATTGTAAACATCCTTTTAGGCACTCCTACCATTGTTAAAGATCGCTTCTAAAAATAATGAAGCCGACAACGATATGAGCATAAATAGAGCTGCTATTATCAATATGTCTTCAATTCTTGGTAGTATTACACAAAATGACCAAGGTGGTTTCTATTCATATAGATGCAGTAAGGTAATTTAATAGTCTTGTATTGAATATTTTTAGAGTATTTTAATTAGTAAACAATATTTATCTAACATCTTTTAGGCTGCTCTTAATGCCGCAACAAAAGCTATGAGCATCGATTTGAAAGATGATGGAATTTTAGTTGTTTGTTTACATCCTGGCTGGGTGCGTACCGATATGGGTGGAAATAATGCACCCATGGACATCGATACCAGTGTTTCTAGTATATTAAATGTTATGAAAACACTTTCGACAAAAAATACTGGTACTTTTCTTCAGTATGACGGTACAACTTTGCCATGGTAACGTGGTAATAACAACAATACTCAAAATGTTAACTGTTACATTTTAAAAGTATAGGTAAACATAAATGGAAACTACAGTAGTTTAGCATTATATATATCTATATCTATATATATTATTTTTATACTTGAACGTATACTTCTGCATGATAATTACATATTACTTTCTTACTCTTGCATGATATTATATTATATATGTATGTATATAATAAATTCTTTACCATTTGTTACCTGCAGAAGGATTTTAAAAGGGCAGTTAATCATCAGTTTTTGGTCATTATAATTATATGTGTCTTTATACACATTCTACAGCATAATTCTTAAAAATAACATATATGAATGTTGTACAATATTATAAAGTTGTATATCCTTATTTACTTTAATGACTCTTCAATGCCAGGAACGCAATCTCAATCAATACATAAATATTATTAAAGAATTACAAAAATTTAGAAAATATATATTATATAACCTGAAAGTTTTATTAAAACATTGATATACGTGATTTGCGCTATTTTATTCGTAAGAGTCAAACCTTATTTTGTACATGTCACGGTGCTATAATAAAGTGTGAAGGAATGCAAGTGACCTTAAAATCTTAATTGACATGTAACACGATGTCAGAAATATGTACAATGAAATATAATAATATATTCTCATTCTGAAGTTATAAATTTGAAAAATAATATGTATGTATGTTTTAAGATATACTTTACATAAAATTAGACTTTGAGCCTTTTGAACAGATTTTTTAAGCACTGCATTCAAATTGTGTTGAACATTATTTATTTTCAAAAAAATATAATACTGCAATCATTCTGAATGTACAATCCATCTGAAATAAAATTCTTACTTTCATGATTTTAGTTTGTTTTTTTTCTCCATGACAGAATATTGATGTCAATAAATGTATTGCACATTCAGTAAAAATTGTTTTACTAGATCGGAATATTATTAATTTACTATTTAAATTCAATCAGAAAATCCATAATAAATTTATATGTAAAAAAATAAAACTTACTGTACATAATTTAAAATTTCTTTGAGGATTAATTTCTTGTATGATACATCATCTAATAGATATCACTAGATATGAACGAAATAAAGGAAGAAATTTTCCTTTCATTTCATTCATTTAGAAAACACTTCGTGTCACAAAATTTATTGTATATAAACTCACGAAGTATAGAATTCCCTAAACAATGTTTGTTTCATGTACTTAAGAGACTATTGTTTAACTAAACTCGTTATGTGCAGGATTGTGAAATTAAAAAATTATTAAACATTTTTCAATTGATATATATAAGTATTATTTTAATCAGTCTTTAACCTCTTAGGAGTTGGTTCACTGTTTTGAGAATTAGAATCCTCAGAAAACCCTAAATGCGCAGAGAAGTCGGTTAATCCCTGAGAATCACTAACGGTGGAAAAACCTATTTGCATTAAAACATTTTATTACTATCAATGTAATAAATAATTATAAATTACTTTTATATTACTTAAGGTAATTTTACTTACAAGTATTAGAGTCTTCTGTTAGACCAAAGTTGGAGTTAGAATTATCTATCCCTCCTTTCCTAGGTAAACCATTTTCCTTGTCTGCTCCAGTTTTTCCCTTTTTCTTCTAAAAAGTATTATATTTACTCTCAATCTAAGATTATTATAAGTTTATTAGGATATAACCATGGTACCTGATCAAGGGTAGAAATTGGTACCCATTTATAAATTTTCATAGTTGTTTCTCCTATCGTAACCCATTTCTTTTCCCTGTAATAATTAATTCATATTTATTTATTAAAAGAAACAAGTAGACTTACTATATAATGCCTACTTGCATAACAAATAACATTTAACTACAGAGACAAGACATTCTGTTGTAGAAAAATATGTTACTGTAAATTTAAATAAACGTTGACTTTTATTAACCTGACTTAACTGAATAATAATAAGAAATTATTTCATAAATATAATATGCAAAACATATAATTGTTTTTCCTCACAAAATACACATAAAATACAATTCATGAAAACATTTACCAATGGCGAACTTTGTCAACAACTTGCATTACGCGTTTAATGTCATCTTTAGCACGACTACGAGTCTCTGCCCGCACAGAACGCGACATCATATTATTTTTACGCGATTAAACTATTAGTAATAAATTACTGAGATTATCACTTAAAAATACCGGGACATTCGTTGAATAGGAGGTTATAAAAGTGACAGGAACTTCGAATTTCGATTAGACATAAAAACGGACAGAGGGCGCGAGCAATCCCAATATGGCCACACGATGCGATGAAATTTTCCCTAGTGGTTCCGGAGATAATCCATTTTTTTCAGACCTTCAAGGTTTGAAACTTTTTTTTAAATTTTGAATTAAGTATAAAACGGTCAATGAAAATCAAGTTTTACTTTTACATTTTATAACATTTTATCAACAGAAACAGCTCATTTTTCATTATGGTTATTGGTCCATGGGAAAATTTCGTGTTCTGTCATTGGTAATTTTTAAAAGAATGTGATAGTTGGTAATGAATCAGTGCTACTAACGTAGCAGCTATCATTCGTAAGGTAGCTCAAGGTAGCTGTAAATTACATGTGAGACGTTCTCCCATTCGAACAATTGAGTTTTGTAAATATTTATGAATGAAATAGTAAATGATCATGTTTAATTGTGAAAGTTTTGAAGAGGTTTCAATCGATAGAGCATTTATCTTTATGTATCGATGCATGTCTTATAAGTAGAAGAATTAACCTCATTAAAGAATGGCACTGTGAATTCTTGTAGTCTTACTTTTAATATTATTATAACAATGTCTCAAAACGACTCTAAAAAAGAAGAGACAAAAGAGGTGGATAAATTTAAGGATGAATGGATGGTAAATACATTTTCATTTATTATAAAATTGTTACATACAGATATTACATAATATGTTTAGTATAATTTAATTGTATTTATTCTCACTATAGAAATTTTATGAGACATAATTTTTTTTAGATAAGACCGTGTTGGATATACAGAGACGAATACGACGAATGTACATGCTGGAAAGGCCGTTTTCATCAGTACTTTATATTTGGTCATCAAATAGAATGTTCAGCATGGAAAGAGGATTACGAAAATTGTAAAATTTGGGAAGAAAACAGGTCGGAGGATGCATACGTATGTACATCACTTCACGAAGATATATCATTTAAATATTCTTATTAGACAATCTAATAAATAGGATTTTATTCGCTTTTAGAATGCGATAATAGAAAATGAGACAGAGCGAAGAAGGAAAAGGCTACGAGCACATTTTGCGAACATAGTTTGGAAGAAGAGAGACAAACCACCAGAGAACTGGAATTCGCCTTTACCCGACTGGATGCAAGAAAATATGAAAGTTTCACTTTTAGAACAAGTGAAGAAAGAAGAGCTAATAAAGCAGAAAAGTATGATGGAAAAATATTGTACTATAATGTAATATGAAGCGTTTTAGGATCTCTTTGTTATATATTTATATTCTATAGAACATTATTTTATACAAAAAAGTCATAAGCCAAGCATATTACGTTACTCTAGAATACAATACAGTAATAAACATAAACCCCTTACATATACATACTTCTATGATCTTGTTCTGCTTTTGATATCACCATCAACGATTAATATTTATTGAAAAGACTATAGGTAATGATAAAGTCATGAGGACGAAGGGCAAACATGAACTAAAAAAAAAAAAAAAGAGAGGGTGAAAAAAGTACTGCTCACGATACAAAGAGACGAAAAACAAAGGAAAGGAAAAAACACAGAAGAGCAAGACTGAACGCATGCCAGAACGTGAGTGACCGCGAGAGCACGTGGGCGTGCACATAGTTGTGTCAGTCATGCGCACTGAAGTACTTCTCGTAATTCGGTTACGCACTTACCCTCACTCCTCTATACATAGTCGATTTCGAGGGAGCAAAGCGTAAGATTGAAAAGAGAAGGAAGATGCGAGCAATCGAAAAAAAAGCGACTAGAACGACACTCGGTGGAAGCACGAGGAACGCGTTACGCGAGCGTATACGAGCGGCGGCGGTGGTGGCGGCGCTTCCTCTTTAAACGATCGTAGGGGACACGCTCGGTAGTCATCGTCCCTTCCACTGCCTTCCACTTTTCCGTATACGCGCGGTCAAAGCGCATCCCTCGAGGGGATAAACGGTGGATAGAACGATCAGCCGCGTGCAATAACCGAGTGACGTGTGCGCGCGCCATGTTGAATGAATGACGCAACCTGTACACAAACATCGTGCGTGCATCAACGACGGGAGCGGTTCTAACGACGAATCAACTACTATCGTCTTTTAGTTCTTCGTCTACTACCTCCCTCTCCTTCCCACTCCTTCTTTTCTCTCTCTCTCTTTCTCCATCTTCTCTTCGTACTCCCCACCCTTTCGCCATCTCGTTCCCTTTCTCGCATTCTCTTTCATTTAATCTGCTCGCTAGTATAGCGAGGCGCGTCACACGTTGATAGAGTAACGATACGTTCTCGTGCGCGAGGTTTGTGTTCTACCACAGAGAGAGAGAAAGAGAGAGAGAGAGAAGGATCGTGGTGTGCCGCCTCATTTCGTGTCCTCTTCTCTCTTAGGATCAAAGCGAACGTATTTCTTCGATCCCATCGAAACGATCGTACCTCGCGTCGTCGTTACACGCACCTACGCGTGCGCACGACCGCGCGCGTAACTTTCGCATTGACACAAGGAAATACGAACGAAGAATGGCTACAAAGAGTACCGATGTCGTCGACTACCTCGATGAATACAGACGATACTTCGAGGAATTCGTCGGGAAAATCAATCCGGAAGATCAACTGCCGATGAAGGTTAACGCTTACAGTATCACCGAGAACGAGCTCGTGGGTGAAATCATCTACTTGACGCTTCAGTACATCAAACAACCGTAAGCACGTTGACCGATTCTCTTTCTCTTTGTTTCTTCCTTCCTCTCTTCTCTTTCTTCCGCTTTTACCACACTTCAAACTTGCGTTTTTAGCGAATCGCTTTTTTTCTCCCACGGCGTTTATGTAAAACGGCATCTCGCTTTCCCGCTCTTTGGGAAAAATTTCTATTGTAATTCGTCGTCGCTGGCGCGACACGCTCGAGCGGACTGTAGGTCTTTTATTTAAAAGGGAAATTCGTCGCCGACGTACTTATTCCACGATGCACTGGCTCATCGTCGTTAATCTTTTAACGTGGGTTGCGATAAAAGGGAAAGAAGAGGGAGATAGAGAAAGTAACGTATGAATAGGAATGAGAATATTTTGAATCTTTTGGCGCGAAACAAACTCGTGATCGTTACTCGTATGTATATAGTATATACTATATACATAAGAGGTGTCTCATCTTCTTTGTAAAGTGAATAATACCGTAAAAATATCTGACCATGCATTTGTTAGGCAATATATATGAGTGTTCTAAGAAGATTACGCGTATCTTTATTTTTAATACTTTTCTTACGGTTCGGTAATAATCATGTTTACTATGAAGCACTGGAATAGTATTATTTAAACATATTTGAAGATAGATCGCTTCAAGAATCTCTTTTATTTTCATTTAATTTCGTATCGTTCATATTTGGATTTGTATTATTTATTTACCGAATTATAGAAAGTACGTTTCGATCGTAAATAAACATATTATAAAAATAGTATAAACGGAATCGATAAAAGATAAACAGCAAGGGAAACTCGTCGATTTAGCCGGAGATTTACAGGCGTTTGTAATATCGTTTTGCTACTGCGTCGCTCTTTTCGTAAGACATCGTCTGAAACAATAGAAAAGAGTTTTGATTTTACTTGGAAATAATAAAAACTCGAGTTATCGATCGACGTTTTCAGAAGTTAAATTCGATCTTTTTTTTGTTCCCTCCAGATACATACTACATCTTCGTAGATGTTCGTTATCATATTTTATAGTTTGTTTATCTGTCCTCTTGTTTGCACCTCTTACATCAGTATCCGACACATGTTACTACTACAAAGATCATCGTAAGGTACGCACGTACGCTCGTGAAAGATGAGACTTTACGAGAAGGAATGTTGCTTTAAGAACTTTTTTTTTTATCATCCACAAAGTTTCGCTTTAATGGAGGCTTACTCGTAATCGCCTCGCTCTTTCCTCTCGTACGAGCTTACCAAGTTTTAGTCGAGCAACGCTCTACTCAAATTTCACCCCGTGTCATCTTTCTTATGCGGTTGAGGGGGAGCACAAAAAGTCGATTAAGAATTCGGCAGCAAACCTGGGAAGAACGAAATGCAAAAGTTATTCAATCACAAGTGCGACCTACCAAGATGACGCTATCGTCGTTGAAATCGTACTTCCGCACGATTTTGCTGTTATCGGGTCTGTACGATACCGTCACGAGACTGTCGTCGTCCATCGTCGTTACATTCTAAAGAGAAACGACAAAGATCGTGTGTGTATATATATATATATACATATGTGTACATGGATTCACAAAATGCATACGTGCATGCTCGAATTAGGAAATGCAAAAAAAAAGATTACTTTTAACGTTTCACCGGAAGGCATAGTTTCCTCGTATTCCTCTCCAAGAACAAACGTCGTTTCTAGCGTACGCATCATAGATACGGTACGAATCGTCCATTTTTCACCTTCGTTCAAAATTTCCAAACGCGGGCTGGATAAGCCCATCATTTTCCGCGCGATATATGGCACCCCTATAAAATGAGGATTCAAAATAATATCGTTTCGTATTGGAATTAAGTATCGTTACGTTAAGTATTGGATGAGGATCTTCATTTTTCGATTTTTCGAAATACTACCTAGAGCTTTGAAGTATTCGTCGAGATTTTCATTGCGTTCGTGCTGATACGTTCCCACGATCGGTGCCATGTCTTCGATGCCGAATCGAAATTGTCGCAGAAGTGGCGCCAAATACGTTTCCACGCCTTGCTTCTTATTCGTTACCTCCTCGGAATCCGGTGGATTTTGCAAAGCGTTCTTCTCGTCTCCTTGTTGTTGATCCACCGAAATGAAATCTGTCGAAGTCTCTGTGATCTTATTCTCTTTCGCATCGCCTTCGCTCGTAGATAAATGATTGTTACAAAGCGGATCTTTTTGATGCTCTTGATACGCTGACTCGTTGCAATTCGTTTTATCGCCAGTCCATAAACTTTTCATATCTGTGTACGTGTGATACCCTATCTTTTATCATTTATTTCGAGAGGCTTTTAAATGTAATGCATTTAGTTGACAGCTATCTCGCGATAAAGTAATCGCGCGAACTACGAAAACGTTTTTATATTTAAATTTGAATTTTCCCGGGAGATGATTGGTTTATATACCATATCCACTTTATCGACGGCGGGAGGTTATACCGGAAGCTATTTTAAATTTAAATCGAAAATATATATTCGAACGATAGGATAGGATATTCTTTTGCTTACGTTTAAACGAACTTCGGAATGAAAAATCCATCTTGTTAGAAATATTTGCGTAATCTCAAACGTGTTTACACAGTATAAATATACTTGAATAATCTTCTCGAATTATTTGGATGTATACATTTTATAAAACTTCTCCGTCAAAAGCGATATCGTGATACATTCAGAGCGTTTATATAATCGAGCGAAATTAATCGATATCTTTACGTTTTATGTTTGTAAAATCTTCCCATATTATTAATTTACGTTTTATATGATCGTAGACGTTGTCCACGTACTCTACAAGGATATCTCGTTCGCCTTGTATTGCATGAGATTAAGGAACTATGCAAGAAACAACCGGAAGAATGTGGTTTCAAGTTAGAGACAAAAAGTAAGCAATTTTTTATTCTTTATATTTACTTGATGTGCGATGATTATATTGTCTTGATAAATTCATCAAAAATTTATTTATTTTTATTTATTTTCCAGCTTATGCACCACTCAAACTTATGCAAGCAGTTACAAACAAAGTGAATGAAATATTTACTCGCTATTTAGACAATAATAGATTAACAATGTTACCTCCACCTTCCTCAAAATTGCCACCTATAGCAAGAAGTGCGGCGTTTAAAAATGGCAAAAGAAAAATGGAGGATAGACACATAGAGATTTATGATCTTCATACTATTTGTAATGTACAGGTAAATAAACGATCATTATTTTTATTATTCATGAATTTTTTGATATCGATGTAATGGCAAACATATTTTTTTTTTACAGAATGACTCTTTAGCAAGTTACTTCGCAGTATTCGATGGACATGGGGGAGAAGATGCCGCGGTCTATTGTGCTGCACACCTACATCAGTATTTAGCAGAAAGTATATATTATCCTACAGATCCGGAGCGTGCCTTATGTGACGCTTTCCACACCACTGACGTTCGATTTATCGAAAAGGAAAGAACACAAGTTAGTGACTTTTTTTTGTAGAGGTAGTTTTATTGTTTTAGTATTAACGAACATATCTTGTTTTCTCAGAGAGTAATTGGAGGTACAACTGCAGTCTGTGTATTATTGTTGGATAAGAAATTATATATTGCTTGGGTAGGAGATTCTTTGGCTACGCTAGTGAACCATGGCAAAGTGGAAGAATTAGTATATCCTCATAGGCTTTCTCGTTGTGTAAGTAAATGTTATTGTTTATGTTTGCATGATTTTCTTGTAATGAAAATTTTATAATAATATAAAGTAATGTATGACTGTTTTGTATAGGAAGTGATCGTTATAGAACAAATGTTTCTTAATAAATAACAACGCTTCTTATAACATGATCATACAAAATAACGTGTTCGTAAGCATCGCTATATACGCGTACTCTCGTAGTATCTACACCAGGCGTAGTTGCCTTCGGATCGGTATTAATATATTTTCTGTCATGGATATTTTTAAGTAAAAGACCGTACTTTGTGTCTATTATTGGTTCGTAATTTGGTGTACAATTTAATTGCATTTTTCCTACTTTCCAATTATAATAGGCTAAATCTGTAGTTCTTGGCCAGAGCTTCTTTTTTCCTTCAAAATATGGCCGCCAATCTTCCATTTTAAGTCTTTGACTAAAGTCTATGTAGCCTGATATTTCAACTTGAAGTCTCGGATTATGCCGAACAAATATAATAGTTGACAGTACATGTAGTCTATTAGATCGTTCACGAATCGATAGTTCTTGCATAAGCGGATCGAAAGGAGTTAAAAATTCTGAAGTAAGGTTGTATGGTTTGCGAACTGGGTATAATATATTTTTGACAGTTTGCAGACGCCGGTAGAAAGTATCTTTGTCGAGAGTTTCTCCTGTACATCGATAACCAAGTTCTGCTAATTGTCGTGCAACTTTGGTGCTTCTTAAATAGCAGAAATCAACCGCAGTTACCAAAGAATCTAAATATTCTTCATAATTTTTGAATTCTAATAATCTTCTGTCACTATCAACTTGTGTACCTATAGTAGTCATTATAGCATATAAGAATGAAATCTTTAGAAGCACAGAATATATAATTTAAAAACAATTTTTTAAATCATAAATGTAAACACATTAGAATTTAGAAGTATGAAGATCAACTTATTAAAAAACTGACTGTTGGTAGCAACTGAAGTTAGTTAATTGCTACATAAATAATTGAAAACAAGAATGAACGAACAGAGACACAAATCTATAGGGTGTTTATTAGTTCTTGAAATGTAACAAAATATAAGAACTAAATATCATAATCTTCTCTTTTTGATAGGATGAATCTGAGAGGATACAAAAAATGGGTGGGATACTGGCGTTTAATCAGGGCACGATGCGTGTTAATGGAGTTCTGGCTGTATCTCGCGCTATTGGTGAGTTCTATCGATTGCTCGTATAAGTTATATCATTTTTTCTTTCCTCCGAAAAAATTACGATAATCTGTCAAGACAGTTATAAGTTGGTAATAGCGAGGCAATGAAACTGCGTAATTTAAAAGGCGTGGTCGTCATGTTTTAAGTCGAAAGAAATGATCATGAAAGCTGTTTCTTCTCTACTTACACGAAATTCACGAATAAGATGATTTTGAATCGCGTCCGATCAAGTGTCAGTATTCCAACAACGCCCTGTCTCCCAGCAACCGTATTCACTATTTTCGGCAGCTAGCTTTTCGCTAACTGTCGCTAACTTTCCCTTCGCTGTAAAAGAAGTTTAAGTATTCCGATAGATGGCGTTATTAGCGTTTCGATCGATAACGATTGTGGGCGTATCGTTAAGTAGAATTCGTATTGAACGATGGAAGGTAAGAGATTATGGAATTACGTCGGTATAGAAGAACTCTTTTATGAAAAATTACCACGAGTTATAATAAAAATGATCATTCATAAAAGTGGTAATTACGTTTATTGTTACAGCTACTATTTTAACTAGGGTTTCCTATTTAAAATTTACTTCGTTATAAATATCTGTTGAATTAAATGAATACTTATTAAATGCTGCGATATCTTATCGAAATCAATAAATATTTTGTAGATCTTTGATAGCAAAATAGACCAGAACTAGTTTAGCTTATAACCCAAAATTGTTGTTTCCATATGTACTCGCGAGAAAGCCAAGTAGGGTCGAGTTCAACGTAGTGTCAGTCGTTGTCCAACTATGGCTTGGACGACGTTAGAAAAACAAGACAAAAAAAATTCTGGACGCGTGTTGGGTATCCTGTTCTTGGTTCCGTTTAGCCGCTGACACAATACTACGTGCAGCTACGCTGCGAACGATCCACGCTTTACTGGGTGTCATGTAGAATCGTATGTCCGGAATAATTAACAGTCTATTATACTATTTTTGCGGTACGACAAGTTGTACGTTGCAACGAAACAATGACGAGCGTAAATCTGATATCAAACAATTCGTACGTCCTCTTTAACATGAAAGAACGTTAATTTACTATCGATTTTACGAATTTTTTTTTTTTTCTAACGAAATTATCGCTTCCCGTAGAAACATTATTATCAGGATTCGTTACACCATACCTAGTTTAATCTCTGCGTAGTTTAAACGGGAAGAAGTTGTAAGGAGCGGCATAAATTTATAATAACCGGAAGCATTCTCAAGAGTGGCGTCATTATTCAAATTAGCCAAGCTATTCATTAAATAGATAATTACATTTAATTAAGAACAGGTCGAACAAGCATACATAGTATGCATCGTAGCGCTACGTTTTCGTGGGTTGTAAGGAAAGGAATTATCGTTAACGACCGACCATTATTAATCGGCATCGATCAATACTCTTTTAATCTTTTGATAGACGATGAAAGGTGATCGACTTGTTTTCTTTTAGTTCAATATTAATTCCAAAATGTGTTTCCATTTTCCAGGGGACGTACAGTACAAACCATACGTAACGAGTATACCGGACACGCAGTGCATTCCTTTAAACGGTACCGAAGATTTCCTTATAATCGCCACCGATGGAGTCTGGGACTTTATCAACTCACACGAAGCTGCTGCGATCGTCTACATCGCGATACGACAATATCCTGGTGGGTGAAAAACTTTTGATAGAAACTAGAAAATATATAAGAAATTGGAAACCTTCGCTCGATTTCCAAAACGATGTGTTCGGTTATGTTCTATTTCTCGCTTTCATTTATTATGATTAACTTGGGATTCGTAGCATTGATAATGAACGTTAACTCGAGCGGATAATTACACATCGGAGGATGTTAAGTTCGAGATCGAGTCCGTCAGACAACGTTAAATTCAGGATCGAAGGAAACGGAGTTACTGATCGAGAAAATCGAAGAAGCATCCTTTAAAAAAACTTTTTTGCCGATAACGGAGGTTCGCGCTTTTCTGAATCGCTTGCCAACAAACTGTGTCCAGTCGTTCTCTTCGCGGCGATGTCATGCTCTGTTTCGTCAACACCAGGAGCGGAATAGGAAGAAATTAACCACACGCTGCTCAAAGCAAAGCGATTTCTTTCGCGAAGTCATTTACTTTACGCCGTACTTCGAAAAATTCCTTCGAAGCATCTCGCTCTCGCCCGATCGTCGCGTTTATCATTCTCACGTTCGTCGACTCGTATGTATGTGCGGTCCTAATTGGGAACGTGTCCAATTGGAACGTTAGCCCGCGGACAAATTGCTCGCTTTCCCATTGTTCGCGTGGCTACAGGACCAGGGCCGATCTTCGTGGGTGATGTCAATGACCATTCTCCTCCCCTGGTGAGCTTAATCGCGCGAACGTGTCGTGAGTGTATAAATAGCCAATTATCGAATCGAGAAAGAAAAAGGTTGGCGCCTTTCTCCAATGTTTTTTTTTTCTTTTTCTTTGATTTATACTTCTAACGATTTTAAATAGGAGTTATTACCACCGAATATAGATATAAATGAAAACAAAAAATTTTTTCATCGGAGTTATTACAAGTTATAGATAGCAGATTACCGGTATGAAATAACTCGTAAAATAGAATAATATAAAAAAATAACCGCGTAATAATCACAATAATCGTTATTATTTAACAGCTGGCCGCTGTGGAATCGTGAGACCAACGCGATCTACGTTATAATATCGATCGTTTAAAACGCGTAACGAAGTGCGCAGCTCGGCGTAATATTCACCGTTTTCAATTCCATTGCGGAATACCGGTGTGAAATCGATGCGAAAGAGCGAACGTATTTTACTCGTATACCCACCTCGCTCGCTGCGTTATGATCGAAGAACGAAATAAAATTGAAAGCCGCTACGCGATCGTCGATGAGCGAAAGAGAGAAGAGAGAAAAAAGAGAGAAAGAGAGAGACGGAAATGTCTGAGCCGACATGGCCGTCGAGTGCATCCTAGCAGGAAGAGCAGACCGGAGTATTATAAAGCCCTCTTTCGAGGATAGACCCTCCCCATGCGCAGGGAATTCATTAAACATTTTCATTTTCGCGCTTTCGAGTTTAAACAAGCCGGGATCCCGTTGCGTCCTTGCCTGCGCCCTTAATGATCATATTTTCCTTTTTCTTCGCGTGCCTAACGACTGGCACGAACACAAAACGCGCTTCTCCTTTCAATTTTTCTTTTTCTTTTTCGGGAAAAAGGAAAAACGCGAGAAAAGTCGTCCTGCCGTTGAAAACGTCATATTTTTGGTTTCGTTGCTCCTTCGACTTTTACTCGAATAACTCGAGCTCGAAATTCAAGAAAACGTTATTATCGGATTAAGTTAATTCGAGTAAACGTAATCGAGGATATTTAAAGGATAAATTAAAAAAAAAGAACAAGCGTAAAAATTGTTTTTCGTAGCATGATCAACGAATGTTGTTGACAAGGGAGGTACGAAGGACGTCTGGGAGGATTTTTCGCCGATCGAGAAGGCACAAACGCGTCGATCGAGTTTCCCTTATTATCCTTCGACTCTAGCGAGCGGTGCCTTCGTCCTCGGGCAAGAGAACCCGGCCGAAGGTCTCGCCGAGCATTCGCTCCTCCGTCAGCCGTCTGCGAAGTCGTCTGACAGAAGCCACACCGCCGTTTCTCACTTTACAGTCGCTCGCATTTCATCGATCGCCGAAGATCGATCTCTTTGCTCTTTATCGACGCGTATATCGTCTTCTCGGAGATCCCACTCCCACTTTTCTCGTTCGATCATCGTTATATCTTTATTTTCGATCTCGACATAATACAATTCGTTCATTTAAGATGTAAACCAGGAGATCGAAAGAGAAGGAAAAAAAAGAGAAAGAGAGAGAGAGAGAAAGTCCGTTCTTATTTACGACATAACAATCGATTCCTCTCTGTTAGCCTTTGCCGCTACGTGTGTATACATTTATCTCAATTTGTAGAATCGTCATTAGTATCGCTCGATAAAAGGTGCTTCGAGACACACGGGTGATTCATAGTGATTGAGAGTGCCACGAGAGGAAGGAGAGGGGAATATTTTTCGTGCGCGTTTCGTTCGGGTTGTCCGACCTTCTGGTGAGTAATCACAGCTTATCATTTTTCAAGATAATTTATTTTTCTTAATTTACAACATATACATCAACGGTACGATAAGTCAATCGGGAAACGTAATTTGTATCTCCTCGTGCCGATCGATGCGACCGGTTCCGTTAAAAAAAAAGGACAAAAAAGTTGCGTTTAAGGATTTCCTTCCAACGTCACATCCTCCTCTTCTCAATTGTCGCAGTTTTGGCCGAGTTGTCGGTGTTTCCTTCGATTTAATCGCTGTAATTACTCGGACGCGTGCTTCCCTCGAGAGAAAAGAGAAAAAGAGAGAGAAAGAGAGGAGGGGAGAGAGTGTGTCGTCGTGTCTCGGGGGACGGATCTTTCACGAAACGTGACGTAATTTTCCGCATAATTGTACCCCTGGTTCAACGTCTTCCAACCTCTCGGAGAATCCACGCTCGTACTCGATCGAACTTCATCGCGATCATTCTGGATTAATTATCGACTCGACACAGCGAGATGGCAAAACACGACGTTGGGTTTAGCGACGGGAAACGGGCTGAAGTTTAACAATGACGAGGAAATTATCGCGGAACTTCGATGGGAAAGTTTCATGTTGATATTACGTTAGGTGTAGTACTCTGTAAATTTGCCTCGTCCCCGAGAGATTCTCCTTTGAAGAGTGCTCATTAGCAAAAGATTGCTCGCGAGCTCTACGCAGAAATCGTCGTTGTTATTGTCTCGAAAACGGTCCGGTAATACGTCCTCGTAGGTATGCGTAGTTCCTTCCAACGGTGAGTGAGATGTTCTTTTCGCGATCGTTCGCTCCAATTCTACGCGAGTCTAATGCTCGACCGTAGTCGAATTATGGACGATGACTCGACCGGATCTCTTTTACTTTTTTCAGTCTTTCTTTTTCTTACGGTACGGACTCGCACGGACGAGAATCTTAACCTTTTCCTATGTCGAGTGTGACTCGACATCGTGTTCCGGAGGTAATCGTAGTTATTCCAAAAGCATTTTTTGTGATACTGTAATTTTATACATTTTTAAGCGACTTCGAAAAGAAGGAGGTTACTCAATTCGACAGTGGGCGATGTTGCTTTTTTGTTTGTATATACAAAGATAATACTTGTGGGAGATTGAAATCGGATTACGTAGAAATTATCCGACGATCTCCGAGTTTGTTTTCGAACGCGTAAAGTCACCGTATGTTCCGCAATTAATACCGCACGTTCATGCTTAAAGTACCCTCGAGAGATTAGTATTCGATGATCGTGACGAGAGTATGCAATTATGTGCTCGTACGAAACGGTGCGACGTACATGGAATAACGATAAGATTAACCCGCGAATTCTCGAAAGTCGTACCGCGTTGTCGTCGAGCGCTTTATTTTTATTATACTTTATGCTTCCATACGTTCTATCGTAAGCTCTCATCGGCGATAAGCGTTACGAATCGTTCCGAGCCAAAAGCCGAGCGAGGAGGAAGCGAGGACCGTATTTCGAAGAGGAGAGTAGGAGGCGGAGAAACTCAAGGTTGATCGTCGTGCGAAACGAATTTTCTCACCGCGAGAATGTTGGTCGCTCATTGAAAGGAGCCCGGAAATCTCTTTCTCCGCGAAGCTCCGGTACAGTCGTCTGTGAAAATATGTTTCTTTAGGGGGATCTGTAATTATCTTAATCGCTCGTAGGCAAATCCTTCACCGGTTGGTTGCATGCAGAAGAATATTGCTGATAATAGGTTAACGATCGTTATTTCGAATATCGTTTCCAGTTAGAAATTATTTAAAATCTTGAACAATTAAACGTTTCAAGAAGTACGTTTATTATTTAAACGCTTTCAAAATTGTTAAGTTTATTAATACCATTAATTATTAAGAGTTCCAAGAGGTCCTGCCTTCGATTTATTATTAAAGAGATTCCAAATTTTATGGTGACCGAATTATTTCTCCTCTTAAGTGCCAAAATTTTTAATATATTCGCTAGACGGATGGGATAAAATGTTATTTAAAAATCTTCAATTTCCCTCGGCTATCGTGATATACCGCATTTTGTATTCTTTCGTTCGCCCCTTGCGTACAATATACATACGTAGTACGTAGTTACGTGCTTCACAATAGATCCTTCGCATACATTCGGAGGGTGGTTCGTCTATAGATAGTACAAAAGTCGCGGATTTCCGGCGGATATCCGTGATTCTCTCCGTGCTGCGGAGAGAATCTTTTCGCGAAAGTTGCTTCATCCCGCTCTGGGGTGTCTCCGCAGTATTGCGCCTACTCCCGGCACATACATACATACATACCTACATATATCTCGATAGCAAGTACTCTCGAGGAAGAAGGTCGAATCGTAAATCATTTCGTCGTCCCTCGCGATTAAGTCGTTCGGAGTACCTGGCGACGGTAGCGACACGCGACGAGGAGGATGGAGACGGCGCTCATGGCAACAACGCAGCGGAGCAACGTTAAAATATCGCAATAAAGTATTAAACAAAGGAATCCGGGAGGAGCTGAAGCAAGACCGCGGTTACTGAAGCGAAACGCCTCGAGTGTTTCTTCGTCTTGAAAGGACTCTCGGCAGGTCGGGGGCCTCCATTCACAATGGGCCTCTCTGAAAATCTTCTCCTCTCCTTGGATTTAACCTTCTATCGGTTTCCCCTAAAACTCCTCTTTTGCACTACCCGTGTAAACTCTATCAATTTCTCTTAGCGAAGAGCCAGAGGGTTTTCTTTCCCGTAGGATTATCGTTCGGTAGAACTTTAATGGCCTGTTACGTATATCCGCTCGTGTTTCGTCGTTCTACCTACCTTTGGAGTTTTTTAAATCTTTTTCTCTCTCGATCGCCTTGTCCTCCCAAACTTTCGTCAACCGATGACCCGACACAACCCAGACACAACCCGTTTGAGTTTTCTTGCCGGCCATGACACCGTGTGCCGTTCTCCGACAGGCAATCGATCTTACGATTAAAGTTCTTCTTTTTGATTTTTCAAAACGCTCGCTGCATTAGCAGCGGAAGCCGAGTATCATCGGACGATCGCATTAAATCCGCTCTTTGAAGTAGCAAGAGCAGGAAACCGAAGGTCGACGGCCGTGTCGCATTATCCTCGGCGGCAGGACACTTAATAACATTTTTCACGTCCTCCCGACAACTTAGTCGACAACAAGGAAGAAGTTGATAGAGAAGGATAGGAAATTTTAGAGAGCTCTCAGCCTTCGTTAATCTCATCCGACCGTAAGGTTTTAAGATTAAACCGAAGCTCCAATGGCCGACTATAAGTCGAGTAGCGTAACGAATCGACCAACGTAACGTCGGAAATGAAAACGCGTTGATTTTGGTACGAGACGTAGTTTCGATTCATCGTCATCGATACGACCCGAGCATAACCGTTTTTTGCTCGGTGTCTTTTCAACTGGTACTTGTCAGCGAGCTCATCTTAAAGCTATAATCTCATGACAGTCACGACTCCATACGAGAATCGATCAATCGAAGCAAAGTGGTGAGCACCGAACCCGTCGAGGAAGTCATTCGATCGTCGTAGCTGCCTAAATCTTCTCGATGTCGGTACATAAGCGCGAGACTCGTGAGAAAAAGCAGATCTCGCTTCTTGCGAGACACAAAGCGATCTTTGCTTCTGCGAACCTCTGTACGCTGTGCGGGGACCATGAGAATCACTGTCGGGTGTACGTCTGCCATCTCTACCGACGACGGACCCATAGACTGGAGTGTAACCTAACCGCAAACGCGGTGAATCACCCGAAGGACGGTCTCTTCTCTTTCTCTCTCTCTCTCTCTCTCTCTCTCTTTCGTATCTTTAACTCATCTCTCTTTCTCTCTTACCCCTCCTCCCAGGTACCCCTGTCTCTCTCCTCGCAAACTTCAGGATATCTCGTCTTAATACTCGAGGAGTTGCAATAAACTCTTGGATCTCCGAGTATCGATCCTCTTTTTAGACTACTCGTCCACCCTTTCTTTTTTCTCGACCGCTTCGAAAAGAAGAAAGCAAGAAGAGAAAGAGAGAAAGAGAGAGAGAGAGAAGAGGAAAAACAAGGAAGGATCCTAGCGATCCTGATTGGAAATCTCTCGAGCGGTGATTCGCTCTTGGCAAGTCTATTGGAGCCACTCTAAGAGGTAGAACGGGTACTACTCTTATCGCGATACACGACGTACAAATGATTTTTCATTGTTACTCGATTGCCGCGCGTACCTCTTTGCGTTATCTCCCGAAGGAAGAACTAGCGTACGCAGGATAAACTCGTTACAAGAGCCCGTTAGGCTCGCGACGTGATATCGAAAAGTACGGACGAATCGGACAATGGTGTAGAAGAAAGAGAGAAAGAGAGAGAAAATACCCCGATCGCGTGCTATATTCTCTCGAAGCCGGTTGTTAGGTTCGTTCACCGGCTCTCGCGTAGGCTCGTTCGTGCTTCGACTCTTCGTGAAAGCTTTTCGGATGATTTATCGTATTCATTATCGCGAAAAGTCCATTCCCCGCGTTTCCCATCTACTCCCACATCAGGACGGACGCGACTCTTCATACTTAACCTTAGATCCTATATTTTATATACGGTAAGTGTACAACGCGGTACGAAGGCAACGGGCGAGTGTGGGAGGCGCGGACCGAGTACAACGTTTATTAAGCATTCAACTCATAATAGGTTTAATGAATCGGACGATCTCGCGTGCTTGTGTATGTACGTGTGCGCGAGAGAAAGAGAGAGAGAGAGAGGAGAGAAAGGAGAGAGAACTCGCAAGCAGGTACGAGAACGGGAGAGTCGGTCGTGCTTCACCGGCGAGATCGCCCGAAGGAGTATTTTACGAGGAAAAGAAGCAGGAATCGCGTAACGCGAAAGAAACGGAAAAGAAGAGGCCGCATCGAAGTACGTCGTAATTGCGTTTCGAGTGCGTTTCTTCTGGAATACGAGTAAATCGCCTAACGATCTCTCTCGCGGTTGCAATTAATTGCACATTGCACTTATTATTATTCCTCCCATTTTGAATCTGAACGTATGTATGTATATGTATCTGTACATAGAACGAGCACTCGATAACGCAAGCGGATCGAGTAATTAACGCGCTACTTGTCATCCCGTTCGGAGCAATTAAAATGCGTTTTGCGATCGAGTGTTATTCGTTCATACTTTTGTCGCGAACACATCTCTCTCTCTCTCTCTCTCTTTCTCTT
>JAIFRP010004406.1:492474-530722 GCA_032403825.1 Odynerus spinipes
TCTCTCTCTCTCTCTCTCTCTCTCCTCGCATGCGACCAATACACATTGCACTGGAGCGTACGACTCGGGGAAATGGTAAAGGAGTAAAATAAAAGGACCGAATGAGAGCCGAACGATGCGCATACCAAGGGCCCTTTTGGAACGAACTCGTATATTTTTCTTTCTTGACGTTCGTACAAACGGAGAAAGAGGGAAAAGAGGCGAGATGAATCCTCCACTCTCCTTCTCTCTCTCTCTCTCTTTCTCCCTTTGACTCGTGATCGCGATATACTATACTACACGAGTATTGCACTCTCTCATTTAACGAGTTGGACTTTAGCCCGTGAGCGATCGCGTTGAAGATAGCCGTTCGAAATGTAATAACACGGGTTATTAACAGAGATAAAGATATGTTTAAAAGTATAACAAATTGGCCGAGCGAAGAAAATACGTTCATTCGTATACTAACGTGTTTTTAATACAAAAGAGAGCAAGAAATGATAATTTTCGTACGTCCACCACCCGATCCGTGTTTAACTCTTTCTTTTTTTTTTCTTCTAATTAGCCTTGTCTTCTCTTTTCAGGGCCCAGACGTTAAAATCTAGTTAACGATGCGTGCCCGTTAAAAGTAGGGAGTTTTATGGGTTGCGACTCGCTATAGCTCGAGCTCGATATTTTATGGCTTCGGGGTATCCCGTAATGCCATCGGCTATAAATCATCGTGTCAGAGGTGGACGATATTCTCCTACCGACTCGTCGTGCCGTCGATACACTTCCTCATTTTGATTAGTTGCTTCTCCGGGAACTCGCGCGTCTTGCGTTTTCTCGTCGCATCTTGCAACAAAAAAAAAAGGTTCGTTTAAGGCGAGCTCCCTCGCGTGTCGCGCTCGTGAACGTGAATACGAGCGGTAACGTTTGCGCGAATTCGCGTTGGTGTGCTTACGGAGAAGTTGGAATTATAAGAGAGAACGGGTTAAGCGAGTGTTCTTCGCGTGGGCGGTTCCTTTTTTAACATCCCTTAAGCCTGTTACCGCGCGCATATTCCAGACTCGTATTAAACTGGCAGTCTGCTGCTGCTGCTGCTGCTGCTGCTGTAGCGTTAGGAGTCTCCTCCTAAATAAAGAATTTTCATTATTCTCTTTCCTCCTTTTTCCGAGTCTAGCCGGCGAGGCTTTTGTTCTCTCTACGTAATCCTATCCCTTTCACGCGTTCGTATATCCCGTGCAACGCATTGTACGCGGCTACGTATAAAAATCGTTGCAATTTTTTCTTTTTTTTTTTTTTTTTTTTNNTACACGCTTTGCTGCGATCGTCACGGCAAAAGCAGCAAACTTTAATGGGCAACGAGCCGTGATAGCAGCAGCGGGTTTATCGATTTTACGAACCGATAAAAGTGAAGAATACGTTTCCTACGTTCCTCTGATAAGGATCAATCCCAGGGACACACGGGGGGAGGGCGCGTTCCTACAGGAGATGAGGTGCGACTGTTGCTATACGGTGCACAGGTGGGTGGTGCCTGGGTCGGAGGGAGAAGGGGGTCCACCGGGAGCTCTAGACTAGATCGATAATGCATCTCTTGGCGGGCGTAGTTCCTCTTAGTCACTACCGATAGCTCCTGCGGGCTGATATCCTGCCCGTGTTCTCCTCGAATTAGTGAGTGCCGTGATTTTTTTCTCTCTCCCCTCTCCCCTCCTCCACTTCACTCTCGTTATGTACGGTATCTTTGTTTCTGGTTAAAATTACTCCCAATCGTAGTTTTCCCGGTGCTTTCGGAACGCCTTCGTTCGTTCGTCGACGAACGGCAAGCAGCTCCTGTCTCTCTCTCTCTCTCTCTCTCTCTCTCTCTCTCTCTCTCTCTCTCTGTGTGTGTGAACGACTTCGAGTGTGTCTCGCGCGTGACGGAAAAAGGTGATCGCCCTAAAAGGCGAATCGATAGTTTATTGCTCTCATTTTGCTGCCGCTGCACGCCCGATGAATCGAGATATTTCTGTCTAGACTTCGATTCGGACTTTTAACGAAACGTTCCACTTGCACGCAATACGACTCGCTTTGCGATTCAATTTCGGGAACGAGCTGTTTTTTTTGTAGGGAAACGCCTTAGCGAGACGATACGTGAATCGAGTAGAAATTTGATCGAAAATTGTAGCGTTACGTATTCGTGGGGTTCACTGGGTTCGATATTGAGGTAGGTAAGAGACAAGGGGCAACGTTTTTGGAAACAACGATTTACAGTTTGGAGGAGTGTGCGCGCTGGACGAGCTGATTTTTTATAATTCTTTTTTTTTTCTTTTGGTTCAAAGTGTGAAGTGTGTTTTTTCTCTGGATTATTATATACCGTCGAATTTGGTATAAAAATTTGCAGCGATTCTTTTCCTTCGTTCTTGACGTCGTTGCTCGATTTTTTTTTTTTGCGACCAGAAGGCGTGGCTGTGCCGACTGCAGTTCAAAGTGTCCGCAACGATGAGATAACCAAAAGTGATATTCCATTTTCAACTTTGACGTTCTTGTTAATAGCAAGTTATTGATAAAATAGATTCGAAGTGCAGTGTGTTAGGAGTTGTAATAAAATGTACGAAGGACGATAGGCCGAGAAACCTGCATTATTATTAAGTATAAGACTTATTCGACGCAAGGCGCGTATTATACGGACATACGAGTGCAGCCAAGCATCAAATAGCGTAGGATACTTTACCGTACCGTATCACTGTCCGTATGAAATACATTACGTTTCATAATAGTCGTAATTCCTGATTTTGTTTGATAAAATAAAGGCCAGCTTAAGGAAAAGCTTTTCTTCTTTTTTCTTTTGAGAAGTACCGTTCATTGATTCGTTTTCTTTTTATTGTAGAACCTCTTCAGCATGCACTGTTACCCGAAGCGGATAACGTAGCGGATAGCGAGGATTCCGAAGACGAGTGGAATTATTATCGCGTTGGGCCAAACAAAGAAAAAGATACAGCGGCGTCTTCCGGCGAACTTCACGAAATTAAAAACGACAACGAAGCAGAAAACGATCAACACTTGGACGAGGATAACAACGTAGAGCCTCAGTCTTCATCGTCCGAGGTTGATAGCGAATGTGAGAGTCAGAAAGAGGAAATATTGCCCGAGCTTATAAACACTGATGTAAGATAATCATTTTTGTTTTGTTTATATCTACTTTCTTATTTATCTTATCAAAACGTTTAATATGAAACCATTCGATATTTTAGATTAGCGTCGAGGAAAAGAGAAAAGTTGACTCTCCGTTCGTAAAGACAGAAAAGGAGGAGGAAGTGCAAGAAGAGGAAACCGAGGAGGAGGAGGAGGAAGAAGGAGAACGCGTTGAGAAAAACGTAGAAGAGGAGAAACAAGAAGAAGAAGATATGGAATTTCAATTGAATCCAAACGCAGCCGAATTTATACCCGGCTCACCGCCGAAGCATCAGATAAAGCTTAGCTCGATAAACGATAGTCTCGTTGCAGGCTCCCCTCTGAAATCTGTAGCGATGGACGACATAAAGGTACCGAGTCAAAAGGAATTTGACGAGGAGATATCGGTAAGGCCCCATGAAATCGAGGAGAAAGACTCTCCCAATGGTGATCACATATCGCATTCCGATTATGATTTTTACACGGAACGACAGAAAGTGACCAGCGCACCGGTCGGTTTAGACGAATCAGAAATTTCCTCTACGAAGGCAGAATACGGCGACGAGTCTAACATGAGTTCTCTTTATACGACTGACTTACACAAAACTGGTATTTCCACGATGGAAGAGTCTTTTGGCGAGTCCGAGTGCGACATTTATAACAGAGATAATCCCATGACGATGTCTTACACTCCGAGCGACTTTAAAGCAGCCTTTAAAAAGGAGGTCGATTTAAATGCCGTTCACGATTTGAGCGATGGAGATTTGGAGGATGAAAATGGTTCTTTCGAAGAGCAGACCCCGCGTTCTCCGACCGTCATATCGGCAGACATCGTACAAGCTATGGAATCTAGCGTATTCTCAAACGGAGAATCGTCGGACCAGGTACAGTCGTTCACGGGATCGTTACAAGGTGAGACTACTTTCTTAAAATTCGGAGATTCGGAGGAGTCGAAAACTACGGAATTTATGAAAGTGGAATTGGAACGTCATCAGTCTTCTCCGATCGATTCAGTATTCGAGCAAGATATTCCGAGACAAGAGGAAGAATCTCATTTGGCGCAAGATAATGAAGAGCTAGTTGATATTACGCAAGAAGAAGAAAACGAGAAAATAGAAACGCACAAAGAAGCGTTGGATGGAGAAGAGAAGGATATCGCTGAAATTGACATCGTTAAGAGCGAGACCGAACATATCGTAGAAAAACCAGTCGAAGTAGCGACAGCAGATTTAATAGAGACGGAAGTTCCACACGAAGCATCATTCCAAGACACAAATTTCTTGTCGTCGACGATTCAGGAGGCACCGAAATCGGCTGCATCTATGGAGAGTACGCCAAGGTCGATGTCTCCGATCGGAACGGAACACATCGAGACATCTTCGAAACCTCTGGAGACCGAGGTGATCTCCTCGATGGAAAATCTTGCACTAGCTGCGGAAGAAGCATCGTCTGTCGTTTCGAATCTACGTCCGGATGTTCCAGAGTTTCAACCGTGTCGAAGTTCCTTCGATCCATTTGCTTCCGGAGAACCGCTGTTATCTGATGTCGTGAAAGCATCACACTTAGACGATTCAATGGACCTAATGGCAGAGCCTACTGAGTCGGAGAAACCTACAGAACCCTCTTTTGTACCGACCCTAACCTCCGAGTCAGTCTCCGACGAGCGACCTACCGAAAGCTTGTTAGATTTTAACGATACTGCCACTGAAATGCCTACAAAGGATCACATCGAAGAAGCAAAAGTCGAAGAATCTTCTGTGCCTACTTTCGAGGAGAGCGCAGACAAGCCAACGCAAGATATAGATGAATCCGTATGCCTTTTCGATATAAACGCGCCAGTCGAAGCAGAAAAGCAAACTAATTCCGAAGCGGAGGAAGAGTTTGAAACAATAATCGAAAAAACCGAAGAAATGAATATAGCCGAAGTTGAACAAGCAAATGAAATGCCAACGTTAAATTTGTCGGAGTCGATACAAGAATTTACTGGTTTGGAAAAGCAATTGGAACCTGAGAACGTTACACCCGAGGAATCTCCAGTGACCGAACCTCCGACCATCGAGGATAAAATAATCGAGGAAGTCGTGGAACATAAGGAGGAACCTCTTGTAAAGGAAACGATCGACGAAGACACGATTATAGATACGAAAAAAGAAGAAGAGGAAATAGTAAAAGTCGAGGAACATGCGGAAATCGTACACGTTGAGGAAACGCCACAGCCAGCTGATACCGAAGAAGTTATGGAGTCTTCGAAAACAACAGAATTCATGGCACCCGTAGATAATATCGAAACTGAAGCATCTGCAGACACTATAGAACTCGCAACACCTGCAGATTCTGTGGAAATGGGAACTCCCGTGGACACTGCAGAAATAGCAACGCCTGTGGATACTGCAGAAACTGCAACTCCTGTAGATACCGCAGAAATAGCAATGCCTACGGATACTGCAGAGACAGCAGCTCCTGTGGATACTGCGGAAATAGCAACACCTGTTGAGACTGCAGAAGTGGCAACGCTTGCAGATATGGCGAAAGCTGCAACGTCCATGAACGTGATAGAAACCGAAGCACCTACGAAAATGATAGAAACCGAAGAACCTGCGAGAATTGTAGAGACCGAAGAATCTGCGAGAATTGTAGAAACCGAAGAACCTGCGACAATTATAGAAACCGAAGCACCTGCGAAAATTGTCGAAACCGAAACACCTACGAGCATTGTCGAACCCACGAATCTTGTAGACACCACGACAACGAAGCCTGCAGAAATCATTGAGACTGCGGATACTGCCAAAACAGCTGAACTTACGGAGGCTGTACCGACTGCGCAAGCCGCGGAAGAACAGAAAGCAACCGAATCTCCGGAAGTCGTAAAATCTAAGGTCGAAGAAGCTACCGAACCTACCGTAGTGGCAGCAGGAGTCGTTGCTGCTGCTGCGACCGTCGCAGCCGCTGGAATAGTCACCGCTGCTGCTACGAGTACGAGTAAAGCCAAAGCAAAGCCTGCAGCGAAAACAACGAAACCTGGTACGACTACCAAGGCGGCACCAAAGTCTACACCAACTTCTCCTTCTAAGACTATCTCGTCGACGACACGATCAACGGCTTCGGCGACAGCGATAAAGAAAGTGCCCGCGTCTACGGCTACTCGTCCCAAACAACTCGATACCAACGCTACCAAGAGCGCAGCTTCCGCCAGTGCAGCGAAAGCAAGTGCACCAAAGACACTATCGGCTAGCAAACCAGCAACATCAACGACAAAGACCGCCGCTGCGCGTCCAAGCAGCTCCGTAACAAAGGCAAAGGCTGCTCCAACTTCCGCGAGAAGTACCACTGCTCCGGTCGAGAAGAAATCCGTTCTGAACGGCGACGTTAAATCTCTGAGTAAAGGTACGACGACGAAACCCGCTAGCAAACTCACCGCCACGTCTTCATCCACATCAACCTCGGCTAAATCTACCACGACTAAAACGACACCAACCTCGAGAGTCTCGGCCAGCGCGACAACGACGACAGCTACGAAATCCAGACCGACTTCCGCTACGACAGCAGCCAGATCACCGGCCAAATTGTCGGCTACTACAAGTTCGGCGAGCGGTACGCCAAATGCAGCCAAAACCAAAACGACTCCTACTAGCGCGACGAAGTCGCGCACTTCTTTGCCAAAATCGCCGATGATAGACAAGCAGATCAAGGAAACAGCCAATAAACAAATTTCTATGGCTCGTACCACGACTTCCTCGGTATCTAAAACAACCCGTACTTCCATGTCCTCTACCACGATGAGCAGCGTTACCGCCACGGCCACGAAACGTCTATCGGCCTCAAAATCCACGACGACTACGACACATTCGCCGGTAAAGAAGGTAGTGTCGAAAGTCGCGTCAGGAAATTCCTCGGGCACTAAGACGTCGGCCGTGACCAAGGTGAAAGTAATGCAAAACGGAACAGCCGATAACGTGGAAATCACGAAAACTACTATCATCACGAATATCAAAAACGAGGACGACGTACCTAAGAAGGATCTGTCTCCTGTCGTCGCACCTACCGATAATCAGCTGATCGTGAGTGCCGATTGAATGGCTCGAGGATACGAGCATCCGTATGGATCCGCTGATTGTGCGAGCCCGACCCTCTAGATTACGCGGATCGTACCCGTTACATACTAATAATTCTTCTTTTCACGAATTATCGAGAAGGAATTAACGTGATCGTCATCCTCTGGTAGCGTTTAGGGAACATATATCGAAGGGAGATATTTTTACTCTACTTACATAAAAAAATAAAGCTAATATATATATACATACACATATATATATATACATACATATATATATATATGTATGTAATGAAAAAGAAAAAAAAACATTGGATCTGTTTTAATCTTGTGACAAGAAAAAACATGCGAAAACCTTTTGCATACTATTAGCTTTCGACTGCTTCGGTTGTGTACTGCAAAGATTACCATTGGAGGATACCTAAATCGGGGCGGGAAGGAAAAAAGAAGACGAAGAAACGAAAGCAACGGAAAAGATGTGCGAGCGTGGAGTGTGTGCTTGTGTGTGTGCGTGAGAAAGAGAACGAGAGAGAGGGAGAGAGAGAGAGAGAGAGAAATAGAGATGGAAAGAAAGGAAGATAAAGATTCTGAATAATTTTGTTGTGTAAATAATCGGATGTGTTTCTCGAAGTGATTTATCGTAATTATCCGTGGTCTAAGATTGCGAAAAGTCATGTGGTGCTCGTAATAAAAACAAAAAATGGCCCGTAGTTCAGCAGACTCTAATGTCCTACGAAGAATTTAGCCAAGAAAATTTGTCGTGTTAACATTGACAACGAGAGGAGCTTACACATTGCACTTTTTCATGCTAAACGATATCGACTATAGACGAAGAAGAAGTTTGCCCAGCATTATCGCTCTTAACGTGTAACGAGACCGGACGGTTTTTTTATATTTTTTAATTTTATATGTGCATTATAATTGATAAAGATCAGTCGTCGTGTTTTACGGAAAAGAACCGCATATTTATTTTTGTTTGTTCCTATTTCAGAAGTTGAGAGTATACTTCGAAGGAGAGAAATATTATATAGCTTGTCATCGTATACACACATACTATTCATCTGTGTACAGCACCTTTATGATTTATTGTGATACCTTATACATTATTAAATAAATCCAAACAGTACGAAGAACAATGTTTGTATGTATTTCAAACGAAAAAAAAAGAAAACGAAAAACAAAAACAAAAAAGTGGTAGAAAAGGGTATTTAAAGGAAGAGACACTTCATTCAGTTTCTATTATCATCGTCATCATTATTGTCATCATCATAATCATCGTCATATCATCATCATCGTCATACCACCTTTCCAATGTCGCTCTTGCAACATCGAAATTTGTGCGTTATTATTTTCGATACGTTATGCATACGTCGTATTTTATATTTTGTAATGGCGTTTCCTTATTTGGTTATATAGGATGCTGTTTAATTGTAATAAAGAATGTTAGCGTGTGAGAAAAAGGCACTAGATTTGCGGCTGTTCCGAGAAAAGAGAAATATGAACAACAACATGTTAAAAAAGCGCCTACTACCGAGCCACGACGCTTTCTGCGCTCACTCGCGATAATTTTTTTTTTGTTTTTTATTAATTATTGACTTAAGAACTTTTCGATTGTTTTACGCAACTCCTTTTGTAAGTAATAATTTATTAATAATTTATGTTATTTTATTTTGTAATACTTATGTTATCCGTACTTTCTCTCTGCGTTATGTCCTTGTCGTGTATTTTCGAAGCTTCCATGTTGAGAAGCGTTCACGCAAACTAAAACGAGTGCTAAGCGTTGTTGTGCCGAAACTTAACGACGAGTTCGTTGGAACGAGGCAAGCCGCAAGAAAATAAAAAAAATAAAAAAAAAGAAGAAAAAAGAAATTCGTCATTATCCGATTTAATGGTTTACGCGTAGCAAGTAAGAAGAATGAAAGAGATTCGAAGTCCTTAGCAAAGGGCGAAATCCCGTTAAAATATTACGCACAATACCAGCATAATGAGCATTATGTAGCTTCATCAAAGAGTATACTTATCGTTTACTGTTAAGTTACGAATGCGTGATATTTCAAATCTTTATGTACGCGTATTTGTCACCCTTATTCAAGCTTTTTCTGAGAATTAGTATTAAAATAAAAGACGTATTACGTTTGGAGCTTTGTTATATTGACTATAATCCATCCCGTTAAGCCCACCAGACCTCTTTTTATCATTTATTACTATTATGCAATATATTTAGGCACGGGTGAACGAAAAGATTGGCGTAAACACGATAAGATAACGAGATCCATTGATTTTACGACGCGATAGCTTACTTTCGTAATCGATCTTTGAGAATTATTCTAAACAGCGTCTATTATATCGTATATCGTCACGATTGTTCGGTTAAATTTGTAAAGTAAAATATTCTTTGTTAATTTTCTACACCTTATGTATACGTACTTTGAACCTCGTTATTTTTCTTATATGATTATTATCGCGTTCTTCCTCCCATTGTCATACGATATGTTGAGAATATTATTGTCTAGAGGAATGTATAACATCGCGTATCGATTTATCTACTAATAGAATGTTTATCATTCTTATTGATTTTTTTTCCCCGGCGCATAAGAGATATGCATCGAACTATATGCGACGATCGATCGATCTGATTCAAAACAAGGAGTCCGAAGTAATTATCGCGTAGCTTGAAATAAATTTGTTTAATTTTTTCTCGTTAATCGCGCTTCTCGACAATTTTCGTGAGACTGTCGAAATTAAAACTTAGCTTTTCAAGCGGGAATGCGTGGAAATAATAAAACGAGGTGGTAAAAGTCGTACGAAGTCTTTATTCTTTAATTATGTTAAAATAAAAAGGTTTAGCAATTTTACTCGAACTAGATGGTTAGACATTTTAAAGTCTTTTATATGTACGCGATGCCTTCACTCCCGTCTTGTTCTCCGTTAAATGCTGAAAATGATTAAATGATATTATTACGTTATTGTTATCGCCAATCGTTATTGTTAACGAGTACGCTTACGCAATTTGAAATCAGCGATACGCGATTAAAGATAGAAATATATTATTACAATAATTGAAGTACTTACGACGGTCATGCTGGTATCCGAAAATTCGTAAACTCGGACGCTCTTGACACCTTCGCCCAATTTAGTTTCAGTCACGAACTTATCGCCGTCCTTCGTGGTAATGCTCTGCAAGAATTTAACAAAGGATTAACACTTTGCTTTTTTCTAGATAACTCACTGATAGAAATTACCATAAAGAGTAACGGTACTTGTTTCTACTTTTTCTACCACACCATGTATAAAAACGCCACTTTAACAAAAGGTAGGTATCATACGGTAATACAGATCGTTCTTTTTGCAACTGAAGCACTGCGTTGTACTAAACTCTATTTTATGATTTTTTTTTACAGAGAACGCAGTAATAAAAATAAAAAACGTCGAGGAAACTACGAAAAGTATCTATGCTAAAAAAAGAAAAAGATGAACGAGACCAACCTTGAGGGTACCACTGAAGGATGGCATGTTCTCCTCGTACTCCTCTCCCAACTTGAACGTCGTCGCGGCGGTTTTGCCGTTGCTCTCGATGGCGACGACCCATTGATCTCCGTTCTGAGAGATTTCGACGATCGGCTGGCTGTTCAGGAAGGGCTTCGCCACGTCGTACTGTCCGATGGCCTTGAGGTACTCCTCGAAGTTCTCGCCGGAGACGTATTGGTACCTTCCAGTGATCTGCACCATTTTTTCTCTTTCCTTTTCTACTACTTTCTTCCACGAGAGACCGAACTAGGATTTTTTTCCTCCTTCGCAGCGAGATAGTCGCGTTAGCAATAAGACGTCGAGGTTGGTGCATCCGCCGCTTTTATAACGTCTCTTATGCGAGGGGGGATCGACCCCTTGTATCTCTATCGCTCATTCGATCGCTCTCTCGCTCTTTCGATCGCGTACGATGCATTGGATGTATTGGATGGATGGATGGATGTATGCGTGTATGTACGTCTGTGTGTTACGTGTCGTACGTATACGTATTACACATATATACACATTTGCACGCGAGGCTGGCCAATCTACGACGATTTGGAACAAAGTATATTTCTACGGATTATCATCGGGAGACCGTCCACCCAATCGGCTTATCATTGGCAACATCTTAGCCCTTCCTTCCAGTCATCGATCGATAAGGAAAAACCATCGACAAATAAGTTGACAGAATCGAAAATTCGATCCGCTATTTCTACGGTATCCGATGATAAAGCATAATTCTCTCTTCTCCGTCTCGCGATCCTCCTCTCGGGGAGTATAAAGAACGATCGTTAGCTTCGTCCATCGAATACACGACCGCCATCGGAATTATCGAATTTCGATTCGGCGCGATTTTAGAGTATCGCTCGAAGACGCCGCAGAGTTCGTCGATCTCGCTAATTTAACTAACTACTTTAACTAGGCAATTAACGTAGCGCATTAGCAAATTGGTCCAACGAGTTGTGATTGACGGGTGGCTCCCATAGAAAACGCTTTCGGACCGTGGCTCGTGTTTAACATACTTTCGCACAGCTTTGCGTTATCGAATATTCTTTGAATCTCATCGCGTTACGCTTTATCTTCGCCGGAAGTGAATCGCGTAGAATTTTTCGCTGAACAATTAATACCTCGTTCCGTGGGATTTATTTAACGGTACGCGTTCGACTCGATGCAGTTCCTAGTATTACGAATTCTTATCAGTTATGATCGACGTAACGTACGGGGAACATACGGAGACAGTGTCACGACTCCTTGTTTTACTATGGATATCTATGACTTTAAATAAATATAAATCGCAGCCGATATTGTAAAAATGTCGCTCTCGCAATCCGATGTTCTCGATAACAGTAGCAACGTGATATTTTCTATACGCGTAACTCGGTAACTCTTATATTTTATTTCTGGCCAGTCGAGTTCCCTATCATATCTGTCGTCTGTGATTTTAATAAAGCTGTTCCCTGGGGGAAGAGAGAGAGAAAGAGTGAGTGAAAGAGAGAGAGAGAGAGAGGTGTTGGTACATGCATGAATTCGAGTTGACGCTCGCACTTAACGGTCATACACATCTACACACATATCTACATACATCCCAGACCGTATGGAGCATAGTCTAGCCGCGAAAATAGACCCCGTGTCGGCTAAAGTGCCGTTCTCTTATCGGCACTTTTCTCCTTTGAATATAAATTTGAATTCGACGCGGCCATTAGGCGAGAGATTGATCGGTTTATTAGGAAGTTATAATCACCGGGCCTTGTGTGTCCTCGTGCGTCAGCATGAGCGTAACACGAATTTAGACATCCGAGCTAAATTCCTCCGCACAAAGATGTTTACGCGTACGTAGAGAGATCATCCGAGATCGGCTTTTAGCCGATTTATTAGCATAACACTGAGAGGAGCTGGTCGTAAGAGAAGAAAATCTCTACCGGATCTGACGATCAGAACGGATTCTTTTTTTCTCAAGGTACGGAACAACATAATACGGTGGCACTCGAGGCTGTGACGTACGTCGGGTCTTCCAGACTATAAGTACGGCCTTGAATTGACAGCTAATTGCCAGTGATGACCATACATCAAAGACCTAGACGATCGGCAGTCACGTGATCTTCCGTTTCATGGGATGAATGAGCTTATTCCCATTAAGGAACCGTACGAGCTCACGCACGAGCTCTCGCATACGGGCTCACGTACGAACTCTCACGTACGGGTACACCTACAGGGGATCCTTCGAAGTGACCCGACAGCCAATTGAATTTGTTGCAAGTCTTCCCCTTTTGTTGATCGCGGCCCGCGGCGTGATCGATATACAACGGCATTTTAAAAGCACCGTTTGATAAGCGAATGATACTTTGCAGTACCGTGAATTTGCGGAAGTTGGCACTTGTACCGACGTGTATCCCGATTGCCGTTGGCGATTGGACGACGATCGCGCATGGGGGCTCTTGACGCTCGATCGTGGAGAACGCGTTCGCTCCGAACTAGAGTCTACCGTAATGAGATGCGAATTCTACTTGGGAAAGATCATGTTTCCTGTTTCATGAAGGAACGAAAAGCTCGTTTTTCTTTTTCTTTTTTTTTGTTTTTTTTTATCTCGAAAGCAAAATACTCGTGACGCGCGAAGGGTTCGCGTAATCTCCATCTTTGACAAACACCTGCTACAAGATCGAAAATACGATTAAACGTAGCAACAGATAAAATTTAATCGCCGTTTGCATTTGTCAGGCAACGATAGCATCGACACCGATACATACTTATGTAATAGTGAAATGTACCGAATGACGAACTTTGTTCGTACCCATGTAGAACGACTAAACGAAGTACAACGACGATGAGGGGGATGACAAGAAAATGTTGTAATAGTAACAGCTTTATTTGTTCTCCATTGCAAAAGATTAAAGATTTCTCCTTTGGTATTAATGAACTATCGAGTGAACTTCCTTTTGGCCTGCCTTATCGTTAAACGTATTTTTGCATTCGATAGACTAAGCTATAAGCTTCCCTAAAGCTAGTAATTACGGTGTGCGAGAAAGAAAATAGACGAAGTGTAAAATTATATTCTACATTTCGTAAAATAATTAAATACCGATCTAAGAAAATAACAGGACAAATAATCTCGTAGATCCATACCCTCGTCGTAGTCTCATACGTTTGTGTCGATTAAATTAACTTCGTGTACAAAACGTACATATGTTTGTCTATCTATATAAATTGGTAATAAATAGTTTCCTTAAACCTAGAGTTACAACGTAAAGTTGGAAGGGATCGCTACCTTCCATTCGCTTACGCATTCTTTTGTACATTAAAGTAACGTAGGCAGTTGAGAACATCATCATTGTTAAGTACATTACATTTCTGTGCACAGCGACCGAGTAATTACAATCTGCATAAACAAAACAGAAGAGGTATAAAAGCTCCGATCGCTATAAAGACAGGTAACATTACAGAAGAATCGTCGATGGAATAAGGATCTGGAGTACGAGGTCCGCTCGTATGCCTGCTACGAACTGTCGATTCCTCTTCGTCTTCTTGTATGCTATGATACTCCTCGGGTTCTTGAGGAATCGGTCCTAATTGTGGAATATCTAAAACGCGTGTGTTATTGCATTAAAATAAAATTGAGCTATAAGTTTATTATAGACTTTAGAAAAAAAAATTCTAGTTCTCTTCTATATAAAATACTGACCTTCTATTTTTCCTTTAATTACCGCAATCGCATTTATTTTTGGATTATCCCTGTAACTCTGGAAAAATAATTTTTTATCCTAAGTATGCCTTAAAATTGTCGTGTACTAAATATTTACAGTAAATAGCGGTTACCTTTATAAACTCTACTCTTATTTTCCCAGCTAATATATCCGATTCTTCGTCGTTATATATCAATTTCCCATCTTGTACTTTAAATGGAATATATTCGTCGAGCGCGATACCTCTACCAACTCTTTCAAAAATATCCAAATCTGTGACAACCGTATGATCTCCATTCAATACCACATCAAATACCTGATAAACAAATACGATTCGTTAAATATCTTATATTTAATATTGTACCTTAGATTTCTACTAAATAATTTTTAGAAATACCTTCATATTTGGTGAATTAAAATAGACTTCACAAAACTTGAGAACCATGACGTACTCTCCATCTTCGCTTATGGGTATGTCATAGCCAAAGGTACTATGATGATAACGTTCTGTTTGATATAATATTTGGTCTACGCTATTTACACGACCAATGAGTAACTGTTTGCCATAGTCAGAAGCAGTGCCGACCTTTCCCATTAAAGGATCTCTAGCGTAACGAATTCCGTAACTGTCGGTATGTGCCTCGCCTCCAGCATTTATCGCATATATCACTTCTAAACAAAATGCATCTAACACACAGCTGCTTAGTAACACTGTACATAATACGAATAGGTGTAACCTCCAATTTAACGCACACATTTTCACACAGTAATTTTCATACAAAATAACAAAAATTCAACTCTCTCGAGATAACAATATGTTCATGACTCGAAGCTTTCCGATACTTCAATAAAGAAGGTTAGGTTTATAACCGTAAAATATAAAATCCTTAGAAATTAATTACGCAACATCATACGAGTCCTAAAAATTGCTAAAAAATGAAAAGTTAATGTTGACTTTTAAAAAATTGTAAATAACGTTTTAATTATAAACGAGAATTATCATTATTTTAATTCAAATGCACGACATGTTGCCAACGGCCATGATTATTATCCAAGCCGCACATCCGTCATGCTTTGCACCGGTGTACCGCAACACCTTCTACAAGAAGTTACTAAATAATAAAACTTCCTTTACTTCTGTCGATCAAGCAGAAAATACATAATTGAGATTGACCTATCGAGTATTGCGTTAGTAGTTTATTTCGAAACTAGTTGCGTTGCTGTTCTCGATAGGACTTATAGTCATCATCAGGCGTAGCGTATGTAAACAGAAATAGATATTTACAGTTCTTTTTCACTGCAATATTTTTCCGATATTATGACGTTCCCACAGGCACATCAAACGGAATTAATCGCGCTCGCAGATTTGGCTGGAATTACTGCGACACCTGGCGTTTTCCGGTAATATTTTAGATAATGTCTTTATATAACCTCATATTACTTGTCCAATACTGACGCAAGTTCTTTCCATACATATATGTAAATTGTTTGTCAAAGTATTTAATATTATTATTGTGTATTAGGATCGCAACAGAACTTTTGGCGTTGGAGATATCACCAGAAGACATTTATGTCCTTCTCAAACAAATCTGTCCAAGGACGCCCTCTGAAGAAACAACAACTCCTAATATCTCTGGTACACAACCACCAGAGGATGAAAAGTCTGAGAAATCTTGATGGTTACTTTCCGTTTTGATAGGTTTAAAAACATTTCTAAGTAGCTGCAAGTGTGCTTAAAAATAAGAATCTCGTTAGAAATACAGTCAAATGTTATTGAGTGATTTTTATAAAATAAATTTTATTGATATATAATTCTAATACATTAATTCCGAATGATTATATTCTCTAATTACAAAGTTTCTCCTTGTTAAATTAAACCGCCTAAACGTTCATAATAGAATGTAGCTAGTGGCGACATCGAAGCGTTTACAGCGGAAACTACTTTCTTATGTAAAGTTCTACCTCAGCTTATAGGTTATAAACGTCTATGAAAATTGAAAGGACAACAAAAAGTTGCGTCCTAAATATAATTATGTATTTCGTTGGTTTGAAATATTTTCTATAATTGGCACAATGGATATGGCTCACATAATAGTGATACGATGTTATAAGCCAGGAGATGAATTGTATTGTAAAGAAATACTCAAAAATAGCGTAATGTCTTCTATGAATGCAACGTTCCTTGGGATTTTGTTTAAAGAAATTTTTTTTCAAGTGGTGATCCTCTTATCCGCAATTATGTTCATCTTTTTTGGATTACCTCTTACTGTTTGTAGTTTGGTTATTCCCGCTGTTGCTATTTTAGTGTACATTGGGACATATCTAGAATTTCTAACAAAAGCTATGGAAGTTGACAAAGAAGTATTTAACATTCCACGGTATTATATTCTTAATTCTTTTCCCTCTAATTAATTTATTTTTCTTAATACCTACTCGGTTGTATAATTTTAAAATAAATTTTTGTAAACAGGGTTTACATGTCAAATGCTTTTTCATGTTTTTGGGTAGCAGAAGCATTTGAACCTTACTTAATGAATTTTAATCCAAAAGATGTACAATATAAAATTATGACGGAACAACAGTTTTGTGACTCTAATATCGATGTATCTTCACATACTAAGAAAATTGTAGGTACTGTTGCATTGAGTAAAAGCCATAGATTAGATAAAGGTGCTTGGATAAAAAGATTATGCGTTCATGAACAATATAGAAGAAAAGGCATAGCATCTTCTCTCCTAAATGTATCTATTCAATTTGCCATCGATCAAGGATACAGTTGTGCTAATGTGGTAGCTTCAGAATATACACAAGGTGGCAGAGAACTATGTCTTAAAAAAGGATTTGAGTTACAGCAGATGTATCATAAATCTATTTTGGGATCATTAATAACAATACTGATATACGAGCTGACGTATCAAATTAAGCCTGATAGCGATAATTATGCTCCTATGATTGACATAAGGTTATCAAATCATTTGTTAAATTATTAAGAATTAGAGTAGAACCTTTTGACTGATGAACATTCCTGTGTCTATATAATTATATCAGATGCATAAACTACGTTTTAACATTTATTTTTTATAGAACGACTCTGAGTCTTTATGTAAGATATATACAAAATATTGTAAAAATATATAATTCTATTTTACATCTTCATAGCTTGCCAGTATGCTTCAACTTCTTTGCCTTCCCAATGTTTGCATTTTATCTCACTTAAGTACCTGAAATTATTTATGAGTACAAATTTAATTGTTTTATGTTTTATAAAGTACTTATTGCAATAATTGTTTTAACCTTACTAACACTTACTTGGCTTTAATGACATGCAATAATTCTTGTTCTTCTTTTGTGATACCATTTCTTAATATATCCAGACTCATTTTCAGTTGTTGTAAATTTTGAATCCCGATTAAAGTTGTAGATGTATCTTCGTATTGCATAGCATACCATATGGCTAATTTGCTTATTTCTACATTGTGATCCTAATTACAAATAATATTAATAGTTTTTTTGCAAACAAGTATCTATTTCTAATAATTGTTTAGTTTTATATAATAAAAATAGGTAATAATTACTTTACAATATTGTGCAACACTTCTACACAAATTTTTCATTTCGTCATTAGCAGGATGCCAAGCTGGAGGAGCATTGTCTGTTAAAAGACCCATGACTAGTACAGCTGCATTAATCACACCAACATTATGTTCCTATAACATTAAAAATTCCTCGTGAATATTATTTTATACTCAGGAAAATTAAACTATTATTAATTAAAGCTTCAAACCTTGAAAAATGATGTAAACTGCATTAAAGTATCATCTAATAAAGTGAGCCTGGAGTAAGTTAACACACATGATATATTAATATTACTTTTTTCTATGCATTCTTTTAGAACGGCAAGCAGATATCCAGTGATACCAATGTATTTGGCTTTCTTTTCTGCAACTTGCTTGGATAATTCTGGCAAAGTTTGCGTAATTACTATGTCCAGTGATGGAGCAAATTCTACATCATGTACCTGTATGACAGTTATGTTGTTTATTTTGAAGTATTGCACAATAATTTATGGTATTAGAATGCATAATATCTACCTGAATAACATCAACATAATCTACTCCTAAATTCTTTAAACTATTTTTAAAACTTAGTCTTGTTTTTTCTTTCGAGAAATCAAACATATTTTCAATATCCAATTTGTATCTTCCAACTTTTGTTGCAATATAATATGCTTGACGAGGAATTCCTTTTAATGCCTATTATCACAACAGAACATTGACTTATAATTATTGTTTTCATATTATATATACATACGACTAATATACATTTTTTAGAAACGTTTAGATGCAATAAATTCTTTTTGAGAAATATTCTTACCTTTCCAATTATTTTTTCTGACTTTCCTTGTCCATACCATGGTGCTGTATCAATATAATTGACACCTTGTTTTATAGCTTGCTGTATAGCTTCGATTGCTTCATGTTCATCATAATTGCTACCAATAAATTTAGGATGAATTAAATGTATAAAACATTTAACAGTCTACTATAATTTATTAGTAATATACCCATAATGGCAACCAAGAGGCCCACCACCAAAAGATAATTTACTAATTAATAGATCCGTTTTCCCCAGCTTTTTATATTCCATAGCTTTAACTGCTTCCAAATCATGAAAACCCTCTACATAAGTTGGTGGCAACATGGTTCTAAAAGTATTGATAAAATTTACTACACAAAAAGCACTATTGTTTATTATATCATAAATTATTTACCTTGTTTATATAAGAAATTATGTTATATAATTAATTTTTATACAAATATCTTATATAATATATACAATTTTATTTTATTAATTTACTACCTAAATATTAAAATAAAACAATTTCGATTCTGTACACGTTTTTTTTTAGGTTTTAAAATATTTAAAAGACTCTTTACGAGTAAAGATCTTCGATCCACAGCATATGCATCTATACTGTAAATTCGTAGGAACATTACTACACTATACTATGATAACAGATAATATCAAACAATTTTATCTGCACTTCAGTTGTAACGCGAAGATATCGGAGCATACTGATTGGTCATTCTTTTATGAATAAAAAATGCATTCGAGTACGATCTCTCATTTATCATTCGTTAATTTTATTTATAACCGCATTATTTATGTTTATTAAAAATCAACCTCTCGTTCGAAATGAGCCTAGACATAAATAAAACAATGTTTTCTCATATGCGATGATCACCTAGGCAACTAAAATCAATTAGTGTGAACTTTTTTTAGAGCAGTTTGCGGCCGATTCAAAATTTCACGTTTTTCTTTATACAATATCAGTTACTTTATAATTTCCATCCAAAATTACTGAATATTTTTACTCTTCTACACCTTCGGCTACTATAAAATATCAAAATGGTACGTTTGCGTATATTTATATAATTTAAAAAATAGATATACAATATACTATCTTCTTACCAAATGACATTTATCGATTCGTCTAATATCGTATGTATAATTGAAATTAAAAATTACGTGGATTTAAAAAGATATCAAATATATTTATTTTGCAAATATGTAGAAAATTTCTTTTTTTAAATTAATAATAATGTAAATAGTGGGGACTGTTCGTTATATGATAAATATATATTATATAATTGAATTTTTCAGCGCGAATGTATATCGATGCACGTTGGTCAGGCGGGAGTTCAAATGGGGAACGCATGTTGGGAATTGTATTGTCTCGAACATGGTATTCAGCCAGACGGTACGATGCCTTCCGATAAAGTTTCTGGCACAAATGATTGTTTTAATACTTTTTTCAACGAGACAAGTTCTGGCAAAATGGTTCCACGAGCAGTAATGGTTGACCTTGAACCAACCGTCGTCGGTAAGTCTCTTATGGTAATTTTTATTAAATGCAACTATCATAATTGTTCTATTGTTCGTTATAGATGAAGTTCGCATAGGCGTCTACAGGCAATTGTATCATCCGGAGCAACTTATTACTGGAAAGGAAGATGCGGCTAATAATTATGCTCGAGGTCATTATACAATCGGCAGAGAAGTTATCGACTCAGTTATGGACCGAGTTAGGAGGCTCACGGATCAATGCACAGGACTGCAAGGTTTCTTCGTTTTTCATTCCTTTGGAGGAGGTACGGGATCGGGATTCACCTCGTTGCTCATGCAAAAGCTTTCTGATGATTATGGGAAGAAAAGTAAATTAGAGTTCGCGGTATATCCGGCACCTCAAGTAAGTTCTTTATCTTTATTATTTCTTGCCAATTATAATAATGTAATGTACGTAGATGAAATATTTATGAAGTAAGAAGAAACTGATATTCCTTTTTACTTATAACATACAATTTTTTTCATTTCAGGTCTCTACCGCCGTGGTAGAACCGTATAATGCGATCCTGACCACGCATACAACGATCAGCCATTCGGATTGCGCATTTATGGTCGATAACGAAGCGATTTACGATATTTGTCGGCGTAAACTAGGAATAGAACGACCCTCCTATGCCAATTTAAATAGACTCATAAGTCAAGTCGTGTCGTCTATAACTGCATCTTTGAGATTCGATGGCGCTTTAAACGTAGATTTGACCGAATTTCAAACGAATTTGGTTCCTTATCCAAGAATACATTTCCCCCTTGCAACGTACGCTCCCGTTGTTTCCGCCGACAAAGCATTCCACGAAGGAATGACCGTTTCCGAAATTACATCCGAATGTTTCGAAGCTGCCAATCAAATGGTGAAATGCGACCCGCGCGAGGGTAAATATATGGCATGCTGTCTTTTATATCGTGGCGATGTCGTACCAAAAGATGTGAATGCTGCAATTGCCGCGATGAAAGGCAAGAGTTGTATACGTTTCGTCGACTGGTGTCCCACTGGTTTTAAAGTCGGTATTAATTATCAACCACCAACAGTAGTGCCTGGCGGAGATCTGGCAAAGGTAAAGATCAAAGTAAAATATAAGCAGAATATACGTTTTTTTTTGTTATTTCTACTCCTTCCCTTTTCTGCTCACGTTAATCGCATTAGTCACCAGCTTCGTAAGCTGAAACCACGTCGGTTATCCGACGGTAACCGACGGTGCAATTTCTACTTAGCTTGCGTCGGTAACCGATTACCGATGGCGCAACGAAAAGAATTTTTCGGACAACCTAATAAGACTTTATTTCGACGTTATTAAAAATGATATAGGTTCAACGTGCGGTATCCATGTTATCCAATACAACAGCCATCGAAGAAGCTTGGGCCAAGTTGAATCACAAGTTTGACTTGATGTATAACAAACGAGCTTTCGTTCATTGGTATGTAGGAGAAGGTATGGAAGAAGGTGAATTTACGGAAGCGCGAGAAGATCTTGCGGCGCTTGAACGAGATTACGAAGAAGTTGCTCTTGAATCACCCTCAACCCCGGATGCATCATTAGAATATTAAACTAATTTAATTAGGTTCATGTTTACCCAATCGTCGTGTCAACGAAATCATTGCATGGATAATATTTGAATTCGAACTATCCGACATAAGTGGAAACAAAACTACCAGATCTTTTCGTAACCACCTTTACTTTCATATTTTGATAAATATTTACTTATTTATAGAAATCATGTATTTGTCTAAAGATTTACAAAATGAAAAAAAAATCTATATATTTAAGATGGACGTAACATTTTTTAATCACTAATTTTTACATATTGTAATATTTGACGATTTTCAATGTGAACTCGGCTTGCGATTCTAGGACCTTTTATTCGGTAATTGTGTCACTCCGAAAAAACTTTCGAATTTTCGATCCCAAATCTTTAGTAAACATTGGCAGTGAACGTTGAACCACGGCGAAGCTGTTTTCTTCGGTGATATTTTCTATTTTCGGAGTTTTTAAGTATTTTATTTAAATATTTAATTGATATTAACAAAGGCGATAATATAATTTGGTTATGGGTATCGATATATCTCTACTAAAGAATCGTACAACGGAATAAGAAGTACCGCTGCGTATATAGAAAAATACAATAATTTATAATATATTGACATCAATCAATCGCGTGAAGCGATTTAGTTTTTGTTTATTGCAAATAAGATTATGTCGTCAGGACCAATGGTATTGTGCCAGCTATGGATGGGTGGCGTAAGTACTTTATACAAAATAGTCTCATAACCTTTCATTCAAAATATGTTTTGTAAATCATGTGTTGTTTATGCTAAAATAACTTTTTAGCTTGGTTTATTCAATATATTTAAAATTAAAATATATTTGCTTGTAGCTAGAGCCATACATGACCGAAAGCTTTATAATGAATGCTTTCCACAAAATGGGCGAGCAACCTCAAACTGTAAAAGTCATGAGGAATCGTTATACCGGTGAACCAGCTGGCTATTGTTTTGTACATTTTCCAACGGATGAGATGGCCTTGGATGCTATGCATAAACTCAATGGCAAAGCAATCCCTGGTTCAAATCCTGTTGGTATTTGAGTAAATTTTACATAATAGAATATTTCAATTATTTAGTTTATGTATAACATAATAATGTATAATGCCATACTAAATTTTGTTTAGTTTTTTAATAATACTCATTTTTAATTACAGACTGTAAGATTCAGACTAAATCATGCTAGTACTACTGGTAAACCAGCTGCCGACAGAGAGTTCAGCATTTGGGTTGGAGATTTGTCAACTGATGTAGATGATTATTCTTTGTATCGAGCATTTGCTGCCAAATATAATTCTATTAGAACGGCTAAAGTTATATTGGATAGTTCAGGATTTAGCAAAGGCTATGGTTTTGTAAGATTTGCAAATGAAGAAGAGCAGAAGAACAGTTTAGTAACGATGAATGGGTATAGAGGATTAGGGACCAAGTCTCTAAAGATCTGTAATGCTGTTCCAAGACCTTGGAATAAAATGTTAGAATGAACTTTTAATTATATCCATTCTTTTTACTTAATGTAATTATGAAAAGGTATATAACTATTGTTTTCATATTATACAGATCTACGCCACCGCAATCATCTTCGGAGTATGTACCATCGAACATGAATTCTGAAGCATATAACTATTATGATACTTCTTCCTATTGGAATAGTTACAGTGCTTGGCAACAAGGCTATTATGAAAGTGAGCCCACGTCAGAGGCATATAATAGTTATGTGTCTGATCAAAAACCAGAAGAAGATGAATTAGAACTAATTGGTACGCACACTATTAGCAAATAATTTTTACATTCTTTTATGTAACTCTTATATCTTTGATTATTTTTAATTAACACTTTTATTATTTTCAGAACATTCTATCCCATTAGATATTGATAAACTAAATAGAGAAATAATTGAACAAGATTATAATTTATGGGATGCTTTAGAAAGTTCTAAGTGGATTCCTTGCGATACCATAGAATTATGTTATTAGTAATCTTGTACTATATTGCTACTTTAAGAGGCCTTTCCTGTGAAATTATGCTATCATTTTTATATTTCCGACGTTGTACAAAATTATTCCTACCATTGTAAATATTTAAGTATCAGTCATATAAGTATAGCTGACTAGACACTGAAGGCGACATTGAGACACAAATAAGCCAAAGGTTTTGTAATATATATTATCATAGAAACTACTTGTCAAGAAAATTTGTTCTACTTTTGATAAATGCATCTAATGTTCATTGTCACTATCATTATTATTAATATTACGATGGTAATTCAGTTTTCACATAATAAACACAATACTTTTTTCGGTACTGAAAGATTACATCCGTTTCGTCCTCATTCTTAACAGAATTGCTGCTGGAAATAATAGCTTAAGCAATTAGTTATTTCGTGCGTGTCCTACGCCACGCTTGTCGTCAGTTTATGTTCAAATTGTGACTTCTAACAGAACTCACAAGACGCAAGTACGTCTATTTTTTTTTATATTTATAACAAGGTTTTTATGAAAATTTAAAACAGTTCGAGCAAATACAAAGTTGAATAACGACAAAAAATCAAAAAGATGCTCATCCATTATATCGTAATAGTACAAATTTTATATTTTGGAAAATATGTGCAAGGTGGTAGGTGGGTTGATATTCCCGAATTCTCAGATGAAATGAAAGTTTATAGGTACGTTTCGTGTTAAGTTTTAATAAAATAAAATACAAAATTATAATACTTTTTAAATTTCTCTAGAACTCCTTTTTCTACACGTGAGAATCGATATAAATTCATGCGAGATAATAATTTTTTTCATAAGCAACAAGATAGTGCAATTTATGAAGAACAAACAGAAATAAAAATTCCATCAATTCATTATTCGGGTGTAAACGTTACTCGATTATCAGTACCTAAAGAAAATCTTGAAACAAATAAATATTTTACGAATGTATCCGCTGAAAATATCGATGAGGACAGTTGTGAAGTAAAAGATGATAGTTATAAAATTGTAAGTATGACAAACATCTTTGGTTCTGAGAAACATCATTAAATTAGATATTTGTAAAATTAATTACTAAGTGTGTTAAACCTTTTAGAATAAAATTTTTATTAAATCAAATAATACAACAGAAACAGAAACACATGCACCAGATACAAAAATGTATAATGATAAACAAACTGTATTTGAAGAACAATTGCCACCACCTACAAAATATTTAAATGCCACTCAGAAGGAAGATAAAAACACATTTTTAATGTATTTGCCAACTGAAATACTGAAAAATGTTCATCAAAATTTAAAATCTCAACCAGCAACTATAAAAGGCAAACTTAAATTTTTAAAGTCATTCGAAAAGATATTATCACATGACATAGGTGAATGGAAATAATAGTTTTGTTAACATTAATCTGAAATTATAAACTACTTACATATCAATTATAAGTAAAAAAAACGTTCTTATCCATACTATTTATATTTTGTACAGAATCTCGCCTTGCAAGATTTATAAATCCAAGTCGCAAAAAAAGAGGTTCCCATGATCATTATGATCATGGATATGATGATTATGAAGATCACAGTTTAGGCTTTCCTTCTTTAGAAGGTGCCCTCATGGCTATTTCATTTCTTACATTTGCTGTTTATCTGGTTAGATTAGTCATGGTAAGATGATTTTCAAAAAATAATGGATTATTACGAATATGTAATAAAATATAACACATAATTTTCTAGCTTCTTTTTCGAAATGTAAATACTGGAACTCAAGCTGCTGGTGCTACTGTACTTGTTGGGAAAAAAAAGAGATCAATGGAACAATTTGATGAAGACACAGCAAGAATACTTCACAGTGTGGATAATTTCGCAGCTAATATTTAATCTTAGTCTTATAAGAAATATAAATGTTTAATAATACAATTTATGCCCATTTTAGTATTTAAATAATTAATTTTTTAAGTTGTATTTATTTATATATGAATATTGAATATAAATTAATACCAAAATACTAACATCAAATTATGTTAATGTATCTACCTCACAAATGTATGTAGTTAAGTATAGCAAAGTCAAAAAATGAATATATAAATATTTAGCATGTTCTTATAATTTTGCTTGCATATGTACTGAGGTAGGTAATACCAGTAAAGAAGAAATATCAACATAAGATCCCAATGGATGCAATAATGGAAGCTGCCGTAATTGTGTAATGAGATGTGCCATTTGTACTCTGTCTACAAGATAAGTGTTATATTTATCAGGTGTTATTATAATGCCTTGCTGTAAGAGATTAGAAAATGTAGAGTTAAAAAGATCAAGCGATAAACAGTATGGATGAGGACGAAACTTCGTTTCCTCAAATAGTGCAATTTCTACTTGTTTCTGACATTCTTTTAACACTTTTTGGTTTGTTATAGTACCCAAAACTGACTCGTCCCACTGCAATGAAAAAATTATAAATTAAATAGTATTATATTGTATGTAAAATAAATACTTTCATTTCTTACATGTAGTAAGGTAGTGCAGGTAAAACACACAGCATCGATAAATGGTATAATGAGATTATGCAGAAGAGAAAATAAAGTTGTCTTCCGCCCTGTAACTGTATTGCCCTGAATATGCAAACAGCCTTCTTTTGTTAAGATATCAATTGATTTTTTCCATTCATAATCAATTGTGGAAGAACTTGCTTTTAATGGCAGTGCAAACTCTGTACTAAGTACCTTTCTTAACAGAACATACTGTTCAAAGGCTTTGTCTAAAAACAAGAAAAGTGATAAAAAATTGTATTATAGATTACTTCATAAATAATAAAAGTTATTATGATGTAGCATTATAGCTGAAAGTTACCAATATGAATACTGTCTAATCCAATAGTTGCAGTAACAATTCCCAACTTTGCGAGAAAAAACAATACAGGATTTACATAAATAGTTAAGTTAATAGTCGGAACAGCTACTGCCATGGTGCGTTTGTTTAATGTATGTCCTTTTACATTTGTATATTTTTCTGAATTCATTTCTATATTACTACTTTTCAAACTTAACATGTTTGACTCATCAAATGTAAGTAATTCTGAATGTGTTTTTAATGATTCTAATATTTCCCTATTTAATTCATCTGCATTCATACTACAATAAAGAAATTATGAAATTAAAAGTAATATGGTTTCATTTGTAGAAATGTAGTAAAAAGTGTAAAATAATTACTTTTCAGTTGTAGGATGAATTGTAGCTCCTAATGATGACAGCCAACTTGTAAACCATCGGTAATCCTCTATCAATGTTTCAAGAGTATATGAACTTCCAGGATATGTTTGTACCCTTTCATTAAATAACAAAGCAATTATATTGAAAGTTGTAAGCACTGTATTCTCCTGATGAGTATTTATTATATCATATGCTAAGTTTTCTATAACAGTTGTTGGTAGTTTGTAATCAGGATCCATAACTCTGCTTTTACGATGTTTCGATGTTACGTATTGTGAAGCAGAAATGGGTTTGGTAATGTTAAAGAACACTGATCCATGAGCACCAGGATTTTTTAAAATAGATAAAGATCGCAGCAAAGCAATTGTTGATTCTTTTGGTTTTGGAACTCCTAGTAGCTCATAAACAAATAACATTTCTTCTGGTGGCCTATTATAACTGATACTAATTGGAAGAAACTGAATATCAGGTACATTGCCTTGGAGATAACTTTCAAGAATAATAGACAGAAGACCTAAAATATTAACATATATGTATATATAAATGTTAATAATAAATTAGTAATAACTTATTATAATCTTTTTACTGTAGAGTTAAATAAGAATTTACCATATTTGGGTACAATGCTTTTTTGACTTCTACTACGTGTACCTTCGATAAAAAATTCTATTGCTCTGTCATTGTGATCTACAAGAAAACTAACATATGCTTTAAAAAGTTCTTTGTATAATGGATCATTAGAAAAACTACGTCTCATATAAAATGCTCCAGTTTTACGTAATAATTCTCCAACTATTCGCATTTGATAAAAATCCATCCCACTTGCTATATTTGGTAGTGACATATCATAAGAAAAGAGAATATATGATAGCAGAATAAAATCCAAGTAACTTCTATGCGAAGGTACATAAATATATTGCACTTGATAACTACACATTTGTTTCCGTAAGTCAAATATCATACTTTCATTTATATAAATGCTTCGGAACATCTTCTTCAAAGCTTTAGTAATAATGAAACCTACATAAAAAGGAAATATATTAAATATAAAATAATTTAATTATGTATTAAAACAGAAAATTTAAAATATACCTAGCCAACGAACTGTTGGTAAATAAGCTTTACTGGCCATTTCTTGCAAAATAGCATAAGCATTTCGCTTAACAATATATTGATATACATTTTGCTGGTTTGCTATATCACTGATTACTTCTTTGACACGTGGAGTATTTAAAACTGCATTTATCGTTTGACTTCTAGATAATTTTAATTCTGGCGGTAACAAGTGCGGCAATAGTGGATCCATGGGTCTAGAAACCCATAAAAAATCACAATCCTTCCTTCTTTTTTCTAATAAATCACTGAACTCATTATTTGACTGCATCTTGATTTCTTTTCCACAAGATCAGATAATATTTTAATGTTAGGTTTTTTTGGCTGCAACTACAGGAAAAATTTGTGAGCAAGCAAAGTCCAATGGTCCATATATGTATATGTTAGCAAGTGTAATGTTAATTAGCATTTACATACCAATGGTGTTCATATTAATTGTAAACATATATGATGCCAGCAGTATATACAATGTTTACACATAATTCATCGTAGCCGTGATTATATATCGTAATAGAAATTTCGTATAATTAATACATAAATCTTTAAAATACAAGCTTTAATATGTCAAGTTCTTTAAATATTAAATAACACGTAGTTTACGGTAATTTGTGCTGAATTCTATCTACCAAATAATCGATATTTCAGAACGATATGACATCGTCGAAAGACGTTCAATTTCAGTTGACTACTGAATGGTCGTGTACTATAAAATAATAAAGCTTAGAAAAGTGGTATAGGAATAAATGATAATAGATAAAACATATTCACATGTAGTATATATAAACTACTTTTTTTTATTAGATTATGTTTATTCGCCAACGTTGATTAATTTTGTGTTTATAGTTATTTTTGAGGAATTTCTGTGTCAACAAGTAATGTAATCTTTTGATTTTACCGCCTTGAAGCAAAGTAGGAATGGTGGAGCGGCAATTTCACACAAAGTACGAATCGAACAGTTGTCGGTCGTGATTGTTGTTATTGGTTATGCTCAGTGTTATATACCGGCGTGGCAATATTAAATCTTAACAAAGCAAGGAAACTTTAATGAAATTTCACATAATTGGTATTTAAAAAAATGACTAACCCTGCATTCATCCTTGATAATGGAGCATATACAGTCAAAGCTGGACTTTCAACAGATAATACAAAGTAACTTTACGTTTATGAGATAAACAATAATATTTATGATTTCTATAATTATCAATATATAATTATGGTATTTTCAGAGTAGTTCCTAATTGCATAATGAAAGCAAAAAGTGAACGTAGAAGACCATTTATAGGAAATCAAATAGAAGAATGTAGAGATGCTTCTGGTCTCTTTTATATTTTACCATTTCAAAAAGGATATCTTGTAAATTGGGATATTCAAAAAACTGTGTGGGATTATATATTTTCAAAAGAATGTTGTCCTGTGAATTTAAATCAGCTGTCTGTAATAATAACCGAACCACCTTTTAATTTTGCAAGTATTCAAGAGGCTATGACTGAAATCTTTTTTGAAGAATACGAATGTCATAGTCTCCTTAGGATAAATACAAGTAGCCTTTCATGTTACAATTATAGAAATGAAAGACCTGGGACAAAATGTTGTATAATAGTTGATACTGGATACAGTTTCACGCATATTGTACCCTATGTAAATGGCATAAAAGTTAAGGAAGGTATACGGAGAATAGATGTAGGTGGAAAACTTCTTACAAATCATCTTAAAGAAATAATATCTTATCGTCAATTACATGTTATGGATGAAACATATGTAATAAATCAAGCAAAAGAGGATTCTTGCTTTGTATCGCAAGATTTTTATAAGGATATGGAATCTGCTAAAAGAAAGTTAGAAAATAATGACATTGTTAAGGATTATGTTTTACCAGATTATACAACATTACGGCGTGGCTTTCTTAAAAATCCAGAAGTTTCTAACGAACAACAAGCAGTTCGTTTGAGTAATGAACGATTTGCAATACCCGAAATCCTTTTTCATCCATCTGATGTTGGTATTCGACAGATGGGTATACCTGAGGCTATTATAGATTGTTTAAAAGCTTGCGAAGAAGAAACATGGCCACACCTTTTGTCTAATATAGTGCTGACAGGTGGAAATGTAAAGTTTCCAGGTTTTCGAGATAGAGTTTTCAAGGAAGTCAGGAGTCTGGCACCATTTGATTATACAATAAATGTTTTTTCACCAGAAAAGTATGTACCCCTTGCATACTATCTATTATCTATTTTGTTAAAGAATTTTAATAAATTATTTAAGAAAAAACATTTTTGTATATCTATTTTGTTTTCAGTCCAATAACTTATGCATGGCATGGTGGAAAAGCCCTTTCAAAAGATCCAGTATTTTCTAGCCTTCTTGTGACAAGGGAAGAATATGAAGAAGAAGGCCAATCGCTTTGTTTTGAAAGATTTGATGTTTAAAAAAGATGGTATTCACAAATATATATTTATAATAAAGAAACGTTTCCTTTTTAATGTTTTAAACATTTATGATACGTTTATTTTAATTATAAAAGAATACAAATATCGGATAGATTTGCGATAAATAATGATAAGGAAAATTTAAAATAATTATATCAATCTAATGTGGTGTATTATGAAAAAGGGTATATATGTTTGACAGCTAAACGTTCAAGGTGGCACATTTAGATGATATATATACATATCTATCCAGATATTATATAAAGTGAAATACAGACCATAGCACAAAACTCGAATAGAGAAGAAAACTCAAGTATAATATGTCGTTTACGCATGTGCGACTGGCAGCGCCGCGTAGCGACTCGAAGACAGCATTAAAATTCGCCACCTTTTGGCATCTGGGCAGTACACATGATGACGACAGCAAGAACTACCAGATAACAGGAGGGTTCCAAGGGAACACAAATGAAACCTTTAAAATTTCTTACACGAGTTTGGCTCCCCTGCAGTTACCTGCTTTAGGTTTCTGTATCACCGGAGTCCGGAAAGCAACCTCGGAGCTGCCACGGGCTACCGATGGGTTCTTTGCCGTGTTTATACGTGTATCCTGTTTTTATTTTAACGCTTGCTTTTAACATTATCTTTACCTAGCTTCATTATTTACATATTCTTATCTCGGCGAGTCTAATCCCAGGAAAAATGTATTCTGCGCTAATTTGATAGAAAATATAATAGACTTTTAATAACGCTGCATCGTCAAGACGTTTGACTCCGCTGAAGAAGGGCAAGGAAGAAAAGTGTCCCAAGTATGAATATTCTTTATGCAGTTTTTTCGACGTCTTTCGACTCAGGTAGTTGAACTGACTTGGAAAAAAAAATTTAAAAGAGGCAGGGTGTGGCTGGCTGGCCCATGATTATGGTGTTCTAGGCTAGATTCAAAATGATAGCTACGATCGAGAGATAATCAAGGTTAAGGCGTTTTTAAAATTTCTGTGAAATAATGTGCTACCGTCGCCGAATATAATAACGCCAACGTCGTATTAAAATGCCGCGACGTGCCTAGCAATTTGTGATCCAAACTGTGTGCGTCGTTTCTATATTTCGCTCGTGTTAGTTTCTTTTCTTTTTCCTTCACTCCTTTGAGTTATCATATGCTATATACAGCGTCGACACGTTTTCCCAAATACTTATACATTATACATCAGCGAATAATATTAAGATATATTATGCTTTTAATGTTGTTCTCTTTCACGTGTAACTTCAATTGTATAATACAAGATACTTGTCAATTTTGTATCAGTAATTTTGTTATATATCCTTATTCTTGCTAACAAAGCATCATTCATGAACCATTGCTGTCAGTGTTTATTAAAGAACAGATAAATATGAGCTCTTTGTTACTTATTATTTTAAAGTAAAATATTTGATATAATAAAAAAAAGTATGATTACATATTTCTATGTATATACTATTTTTATTTATAAATCACTCCTTAAAATATTGCTATCTTATATATGATATATTAGCATGTAATTAAGTATAAATAAATAATAGTAGAATATATGATAAAGATACATACTGTACGGGACAGAAACTTAGTGTAGTGTATGCGTGTATGTTCACATGTGTATATATAATTTAGAAAACAAAAAATCTTTAGACAAGAATTATAGGGAAGTAGGAACTTTTTATGATTAAAAAGTCTGTTAAGAACTTTAGAAAATAATGTTTATACCTTTGAGATGTAGCTTTGAAACAATAAAAATTTAGCTAAAGTAGGGTTTTATGCAATTTGTTATTAACATAATAATGCTATATCATTTCTTTTACTTTTTGAAATAATTCGTTTTTTAATTTTTAGGTTGTTAAAAGAAAGAAAATACAGTAATGTCTGTTCCTTCAACATCATCAAAGAAACTTAGCGAAGGAAAACCAGGAGGTACAAGTCCGAGTCCTATTGAAAGCATCGAAGTTGTTCCAGGACCTAGTTCTTTAGATCCTATGCACTGTGCATTTCCACAAGATGGAGAATCAGAAGAATATGGAGATGAAGAGGATGAAGATGATGATGAAAGTAGTGAAGAAGAAAGTGAAGTAAGCTAATCTTATTCTTTGTTTCATGTTATCTTGTGTATGCATGTATGTGTATATGTATGCACATACATGGATATTCTATGAAGCAATCTTAATTTATGGCTTAATGGTGAGACAGATTAGTGATGCTGGTTTATTTTGTGATGCTGAGTGTGAAGAAGAAATTGAAGGGAGTAATTGTTCATCACCTGTATTACAAGCCCAGCCATGCTTGTCACAGAGAGTCCATAGTCCAATATTGCACACCTGTGTTCCATTGGATATTGTACAACCGCATAGAAAAAGGAAAAGCGAAACAGAGTCTAGTTTACCATGCAAAAAACTTAATCCAGAAGATAAATCTTGTACAATGTATGTAGTATCTTAAAGTACATTTTCTACTTATTCTACAATTAACAGATATAGTTAATGTTAATTATTATTTTTGACAGGAATGTCAAAAAGTTGGATGATAAGGCTAAACACGTCAGATGCGTCATTCCAACAAAAGATAATCCACCACCTGAAATGAATAATTGGCTTTTACAATTTCAAGTATGCTTATAAATGCATTTAAATCATGCTGCATTTTTATTACTTTTTATCTATTAAATAATTACTTTTTCAGAGGTGGTCAAATGCAGAAAGAATGCTAGCTATAGATGAATTAATAGAGAGATGCGAACCGACGCAAGTACGTCATATGATGCAGGTTATAGAACCACAATTTCAAAGGGATTTCATATCCTTACTGCCAAAAGAATTAGCTTTATCGGTATTGGCTTTCCTAGAACCCAGGGATTTATTACGTGCAGCACAGACTTGTAGAAATTGGAGATTTCTTGCAGATGATAATTTACTTTGGAAAGAAAAGTGTAGGGCTGCTGGTATAGATGATTTAAAAGACCTGCCTCCATCAAAACGTAAAAATTGCAGAAATTCTGGTAACAGTTCGTCGCCATGGAAACAAGCTTACATGCGACAGCACAATATAAAAATGAATTGGAGAACAAAGCCAATTCGTACTCCAAAAGTCCTAAAAGGCCATGATGATCACGTTATTACATGCCTTCAATTTTCTGGTAATCGTATAGTTAGCGGTTCTGACGATAATACTCTTAAAGTTTGGTCAGCCGTTACGGGTAAGGTAAATAATTATTCTGATAATAATTTTAAATCAAAATTGGTAGCAGTATGCAAGCAATTAATCTTTATATAAATATTTTATATTTTCACATGATTACACCTTTTATTTTTGTTCCCAGTGTTTACGAACGTTGGTTGGACACACAGGTGGTGTATGGTCCTCGCAGATGTCTGGTACTACTGTAATCAGTGGTAGTACAGATCGTACCTTAAAGGTATGGAATGCAGAGACTGGTCAGTGTATTCATACTTTGTATGGACATACTTCAACAGTGAGGTGTATGCATCTATATGGAAATAAAGTGGTTAGTGGCAGTAGAGATGCAACATTGAGAGTGTGGCAAGTGGATACTGGCGAATGCCTACATGTACTTGTGGGTCATTTGGCAGCTGTTAGATGTGTGCAATATGATGGAAAGTTAGTTGTCAGTGGAGCTTATGATTATATGGTAAAAGTATGGAATCCTGAACGCGAGGAGTGTCTTCACACATTACAAGGGCATACTAATCGCGTCTATTCCCTCCAAGTGAGCATTACTTATATGTATTTAATTAATATTTATACATTATTATTTGTCTGTCAAATGTGGTAATAACTAATATTTTCTTTGCATATTAGTTTGATGGTGTACATGTTGTTAGTGGGTCATTGGATACAAGTATAAGAGTGTGGGAAGTAGAAACTGGTGCTTGTAGACATACTCTCATGGGTCATCAGTCTCTCACTTCAGGAATGGAATTGCGCAATAATATTTTGGTATCTGGGAATGCAGACTCTACGGTTAAGGTCTGGGACATTGTTAGCGGGCACTGCCTTCAAACACTTTCTGGTCCAAATAAGCATCAGTCTGCGGTTACTTGTCTACAATTTAATAGTCATTTTGTGATTACTTCGTCTGATGATGGTACTGTTAAGCTATGGGATGTCAAAACTGGTACGTATATTGTTAAAATAATTTTTAACATTATAACTGTGTTAAATTAGAATTTATTGTCTTACTATTAAATGATTTTTTTGTATTTATTAGGTGAATTTATAAGAAATTTAGTTGCTTTAGAAAGTGGTGGGAGTGGTGGAGTTGTATGGAGAATACGCGCGAGTGACACAAAACTGGTGTGTGCGGTTGGTAGCCGTAATGGTACTGAGGAAACAAAACTTCTTGTCCTTGATTTTGATGTAGAGATCAAATAGTGCACTTTCTCACAGACTGGATTCCTTCTCCTTTGTACGACTTCTGTACATAATTTAATTAGGTAGCATAACCAATTTACTGTACAATGTTTCATGTATTACATGGTGTGATTGTGATAAGACTGTATGGTGGAAATTCGAAGAAGCTGGGGCAAGTCAATTTTGAATGTTATGCGCGATCTTTGATTAGATGAGCTATCTGACATTGAGGGCATTAATTACATAAATTACGGCGTGTATCAATCGCAGTGTACAAATATGAGATTTAAAAGACTCAATAGCCTATGGAGGATGAGAGCTTATCAGTGTAATACTGAATTATTGCTGTTATTGAATTTAATGAAACCGTTACAGATGTGAAGGAGGAACGATAATTCTTTCGTCATAAAAATTACATTGCAAGTTTATGTGGGCTTTTGAAAAGATTTTTCCTGAAAAGAAGAATTGGTTAATATCTAAGAAGATTTTAGGGATACCACGCAGCAATGTTATTTATAGAATCTCAAGGCAAAATATTTGATAATTTCAATAATAAATGCAAAATTCAGGCATTATATAATAATAAGTGAAAATTAATAATTTTTTGCTATTAAGCTTTTTGGATGGAATTCTGTAAAGTAAACAAATTGTATTTAATGAATCTATTTGCAAGAGGAAGTTTATTTCTATAATATTGAAAAGAAAATGTAGATATTTTATATGTTTTATTTGATATTTAAATATTTGTAACTGTTAACTGCCCGCATAAACTACAATCTAAGCATAACATTTTCTTTTTCGATGAAGAAAATATTTCTTAATTGTGTATTTTTTATTAGTGCAGAGATCATGTCATATGATTTAGATATCAATCTGTATCTGGAAACATGATTTTTGTTGCATGAAGGGAAATGCATTATTGTGAGACTGAAAAAGACACGCATGTGGGAGGATACAGAAATGTAGATTTTGTAATCAGCACTTAAACATGGTCGTGTAATAATTAATATTAGTAAATCATTAAGTAAATAGTTACAAATTTTTCTAATACATTAATAAACTTCGAAGGAGCAATGGATTGCATATAACATTTTTTTCTGTTCAGGTACACAGAAATCAGATAAGACAACTTTTATACATATACAAATTGGCAAAAATATGTTCAAAAAGAGTTTAGTCTTGTTTATAGTTGTGGTAAACATGATTCAAATTGTTTTGATATATATTCACATCGAATATGGTGTATACCTACTTGTGATATGTAAATCAAATATTTTCATTAGGTGTACTCCCATATGTGTGACAATTAAATCTCCATTATTTAATATATTCAAAAATTAAAATTAATTTTGTATAAGTGTCAAAAGATTTAAATGAGCTGAGCATTAGGACTATTGAAAAATGATTTATTTATTCTACGTAAGCGATCATTGTACAAATGATCAAAAACCAAATTTAATGAAAAGGGCTTGCATTGAAAATTAAAATGTCTTTTATAATTGATAAAAGTATTGCTTTACCAAGGGGCAATAATAAGAGCTGCATATTACGTTCGTGTAGCACATATATATATATATATATACTGATTTTGTATTGTTGTTTATGTAATCACAGTCTTCAAAGCCCTCATAAGTTATAGTAAATCAGGTTGACATAGACAATAATGAGGTATTGCACTAATTACAATCATTACTCCTGAAGTAGAAAAGTAAGTTTGCAAAAAATTAAAAATTTTAATCTTTTTTCTTGCAAAAGTCCTATAAGCCCATACAAGAGGTGCTATAAGAAACACAACAAAATGTATTTTGTGTGAATGCACCTTTTATTATTGGACCCTGGTTATCCTAAGGATCATGTTTTATTTGTATATTGCTCAATAGTTTATATTATAAGGATGTGTTATCTGTTGTATCATTTTTTACAAGAAATAGAAAATGTTGCTCCATTTTAGAAGTCGTATTTTTATTTACAATATACTGTCATATAAAATTTATTGTATTAAAAGAAAAATGTTACGTAACACCAGTCTATAATCTAAATATTGTTTTCTATATAAATAATAATACTTTTTTAACAATGTAAATGTAGCAACACCAAGAAACAAAGAACTATATATATATACATATATATATTTGAATACAGTATGTTTCAATTTCCTCCGGCGTGCTGTCAGATTTATTTTTGTAATGATAACAATAGGAGTAGAAACTGCAATTCTGACAAACTGTTGTTTTCAACAATAATAATGTGGAGTTTAAAGATATATTTAACTTCTATAAGGTATACAGTAGATTAAAAGTTTGAACTTTAACTTGAACGATTTACAGGTAAGATTTTGGTTTCTATCTATTTCCCAATAATTTTATCGCTTTAATACTCAAATATTAAAATGTATGCAATAAAGTATGATACACAGGATACGTTTGTCTTTTTAGAAACTGTTTAAAATATCATGTTATGACGATAATAATAAAAGTACATTCTTCACAAGTCACATAAACCGAACAATTTTTTTCTTCAAGGATTTGTTTATCCACCTTATAATAACTACCGCATCTACATGGAAAACTCAATATGTTTTCTTCGTCCGTCTCTTGCAATTCGTGCAAAGATACTGTCGCATGAACAACAAGATTGTTAGAATCCAATTCTGCTTGTTTACACTCAATATCATATTTTTTTCTCGTGTCAGGATCCTTTAGTATAGACCAAGCTTCGGCAAGACGCTGAAATTCCGAGGTATCACGTTCTGCTGCGATGCTTTTGTCCGGATGAAATTGACGCGCACGTTGGTAATACGCATGCTTTATGTCTTCGTACGACGATTCCATAGAACAACCAAGCGTACCATAGTAATTATATACATCCATTGTTGCCTTTTGTACTCATTTATTTACTTAGTACACTTTTCAATAATTCTAGTATTAATATTAATCAACTTTATACATTTTTTATAGGTTATGTCCGTATAGCGTTTACTGCGCCTGCGCGCATGCCAACAAGCAGCGTGCGTAGGTTTATAGTGTTGCAGACTTCCAGGCGTTTAAATATCAGACTTGCGCACCATCTAGCGGTCAAAACTCAAACGACCACAAAAGCTAGTTTTTGAAGTTCAATCGTCGGTAATAGTTTACGTTCGTATCTATCTCAAAAGATTTGAAATTAAATTTTTAAAAATAAATATGATGTATATAGTAAATACAGCGATAATAAGGATTCTGGAAGAAACATAAAACATGCAGAATTTGTTTCTTTATTGATAAGTCATAATTTAAGTAAACACTAGATAAGAGCAGTGGTATTATATTCTAACATAAAGTGTTAATGGTATGCGATATATATATGTA
>JAIFRP010004406.1:540355-570797 GCA_032403825.1 Odynerus spinipes
AGAGAGAGAGAGAGAGAGACGGAAAGAGAGATACGCGATAGCCCCGTATGGATGATCGAAATTGGATGAATATGGATTCCGTTCCATCGACCTCTTCGACTAATGGATATTGTGAATTTTGACGTGTTATCGACATGCTTTCACATACAGATTGAACGAAACGAACGCTAGGACAACGATCCGTATCGTAAATTTTCAATTGCCCACAAATTCGATCGGCGACACTCGATGTAAAGAGGAAGAGGAATTTTTCGATCTTTTCGGAATTTCTCGAGTATCGACTCGATGGCAGTTGTTCTAAAAAGAATTTATCGTAATGTTTACCAATTTTTGCGAACATCGTTGTACGAAGACAACGAGGTTAAAATGTCGCACGATATTGAACCGAGTTTTCATGAAACTGGGATGCTCCACTCTTCGTGACCGTTGTCGTTAAACTTTCGATTCTAATTGTAAGACTCGTCGAATTTATGTCAAGGAAACGTTTGCCGCAGCTCCTCGAATGTTTTGAGGGAATCTAACGATTGGGATCTTGATAATTGAGACGTTAAGTGACCTCTTTGTACTTAACGAACAGTCCTTAATGTTCGAGGCCCAGCGTTAAAAGCTTCCAACGATGGTATTCCTTTCAAAGCTTCGTTCACTTGATATTTTTATTTCCGGTGGACACTTTTAGTGCTCCGATGGATGACGCACGTGTCTATCTACGTTCGGAAATAGACTCGAAACGAAATATTCGCGCAAATATGTCGAATTTCATTTTTCGATTAAAAATTTTTCCTCTGATTCGCTTTACTTCCATTAGATTATATCCTTTTAAATCTTGAGCACCGAAGCACAAGCTGATTCGGTACGCTCGTCGACACGTTGTACGTACGTTTAACGCTCGTCCCCAACCGGAGGGATCAAAGACAGGGTTCTTTTTGATCTTTAGAACCGACCGGTCTAAGTAGTATTAACGTACGTTCTAAAATTCGTTACGAAATATACAAGATAAATCGTACAACATGATCAGCTCGATCGTATTCCCTGTTGATGAACTAAAAAAATAAGTGAGAGCTCAGAGTGCCGTGAAAAAAAATCAGCGAAGGATGGTAGAAGGTTTTTAAAGTTTCTCTCTCTCTCTCTCTCTCTCTCTAATACGATCTAATAATATCAAGCGGAAACGATATTAACGTTCGACTCGATCGAAGAGAAAACATCACCCGCCAACGTCTGTTAAATCCGTTTGGTCGAGGCAGGGGGGTTGGAAAGGTCTACGATGCGTCGACCCCACGGCACACCATGGAAAAGTTCTCCATCCTGAATGAGAACAGTTCGCATCGTGCGAGCCCTGAACGGCGGAACTCGTGCCTTTAATCGTTTAGAAAAGAGAGGTGGGGCCTTTGCAAGAGCAACGACGAGACGGTTACGTACATGGCAATGGGGGTTGCAAACTAACGAAGGGTAGACCTACCGTACGGTAGTTATGGTAACCACCGATCTATAAAATTTCATCTGCCCGGCACCACGCTGACTCGAATAGGTTACCCATTGGCCTTGAGCCATTGAAAAAGCTTCTCTAGCCTCGAGTCTAGCGTGCTTCGCGTTCTTTTCTTATGTAATCGGTTTATTCGAAGAGGAGAGAAGGGGAGAGATCCTCTCGTTCCTCCCTTTGCAAACGTTCGTCATACTCCGATCCATGCTACGAATACGGATCGTGTGTGTAGGACGCTTAAAGAGAAGTTTAGGACTTAGAGAACATGTGGCTACGGTGATCGTATTAGCAAACTTGTTTCAATCTCGGTAGATCCAACGAAGTAAATCAATTTATTGTCCCATCAATCTTACGCGATTACACACGAGTAGGTATATATAAAGCGTGAGTGAACTTTGCCACATGCCACTGTCGTAATCCGACCTAAAATTCTGAAAAAAGGGGATTTCAAACAATCAAAGACGCCGGACGTTTCCTTCAATGGTAAACGGTGTCTAAGGTGAACGACAAAAATCCATTTTCATTGGTTCGCATCGTCGAGGAAAAAAACTCGATCTCTGTCCGAAACTATACACGTTCATCTTGTTGGATGAATGCAGGAGAGATTCCAGACGAGACGGCGGAACCTTGGCGTCAAGGTGAGCTTAGACGGCTAAGGAATTATCTCGAGTCTCGGATGTAATTGGTATGGCACACGTTTCCTCGATTAAGTGTCCTTTCGTCGTATGGCTTTTATGCTCGCGGCGTACGAGTGCGTTCGTTGTGCAACCGATGATCGTATGAAGGAAGGAAGAAGAGTATTCGATCGCGCCTACTCTGTCTCTTCTTTTTCTTTTTTTCTTTCCTTGCACTTTTCCCTCTTGCAATTATTACTACCGTGTATCCTCGCACGCTGAAAACGACCTTTGTTCGTTTTTCCATTGAAAATCGTCACGGGACGAGATTATATGAGCCGGTTTTTGTAAGCGGTATAAATTTAATTATTCATACATTGGGATATTTATAAATATGAACAGTAGACGTGTATACGTGTGTCGTATGTATCGATACGACGCAAAAGCGGCAAATTCAATTTTCTCCGATCTTTTTACTTAAACCACTCCTAATTAGCGGAGTATAGAAGAATGAATGTGTAGAGATAAAAAAGTAAAAAATCGGTTTTGCGTTTACGTCAAATCTGCCGATCGAAATGTCCCCAGTCTCGTGTAACTTTCAAGAAAACACCTGTCGATCAAAATCTCACAGTCTGATTGAACCTCCATGAAAACACCTGAGAATATATGATAGTCGATCGACGGATCAAATATTTGGAATATAAGTGATCATTTTAAGCGTTCTCGGTATTAACTATAAATCGTAAGTGACGTAAATGATAAATCTATCTCCCTGCTTCTATCTCTCTTTCTTCTTCTCTCGATAAGCCGTTTATATTTTCGGGGGGCTAAGAAACGTTGCTTCGTTTCGAAAGAAATTACAAGATTTCGTATCTGCTACCTTGGCGACGATACGTATACTTTGCTTTAAGTAACGTTACAATGCCAGAATGATTAAAGGGTGTGCGGGCGCGCGTGCATCGTACACGTCGCATTAAACAGGCGTTAGACCGATACGAAGTACACGCTCCGAATGACTCAATTTAGCAATTAAGCCGCTACGCGGTTTCCTATGCTAAATACGTGCTATCCATCGGCTTGATACGCCCGTTGCCTCGTTACTGCCGTTCGTTCTATATACTAGCCGTCGTCATAGTCCTTGCTATACGTGACGTTTTCTTTCGTTAGTGGGCGGTCGTTATCGTGATTCTGAAGTAAAGAGACTTGGCGTAATGACGAGTCGAGAAAAGGACGTAAGTAAGTGATCGATCGTCGGCCATTTTGGTATCCGTTGACCTCGCCCGTTTGATTCGGTAGCTTTATAGGAATATGAAGAAATTGAACATGACATAATCCAATAACGTTGACCGTTGCGTACGATAAATTGCTGTCCTCGTCTAAAAGTCGTTGAAATAAAAAATGAAATCAAGACTTATTCTCGGGTTCTTTATGAATGTAAATAGACGATCAATCGCAACGAAGCGTGTCCGCTCGATGCGTCTATATGCTCTAGCTAAAATACTCACCGTTTCCGTCCCGCTCAGTGCGGACAATACGCTGCACCGCGCCACGCCGTCCGGGACGTGCGTTCCGTGCGTGACGCATCCGACACTACCGTGGATGCCACCCATGTTTAAGCTATTCAGAGAACTGACTTTTTAATATATATATATATATGATAAATGTATTATTAATCTCCCAAGTGCGTTAAGTAGCAAGTGCTATGTGTTCATCGTTTATTCCGTCGTACCTATGAATATGAATGAACAGGTTTTCCGCTTTATATCGGTGTTCGATGGTATCATCTTTGATGCATGCTTTCAACTGCATTCTTTTATAATCGATTGCTAAAAGAGTATTTAAAGATCTGTTTTCAAGTTTAGATCGCGATTTTTTTCTTGATCTCGAATTCCAGAAAGATATTCGCAATCGGGAAATGCTATTTATCATTGATCCATATTTTTAAGTTAGCATGCCACTTATCCAAGGGTACGATTAAAAATTTTATTTTATTTAAAAACGATATTTTTCTGTTATCGCTTTTGTAATACGCATCTTTTATTTTATGCAACTCGCTTATTTAAATATGAACGTGTAGTGTAGCAGATTTATGTCGGTAAAGACAACGGCGATTTTACCGACTTCATTACACTTATAATTACCGACGCATGGCATAAACGAAAACTTTCTGATTATTTTCTACAATGGTTACCGATCTTGTATTTCATCATAGATAAGAAAGAAAGAGTCACTATTTCGTAAACGGTACACGCCACCTATACTTTAATACTATACGTTGAAATTACTACTTGGACGTTACACGTTCGTCAGAAACCGTAGTGCAAAGAAAACGAGTGAATAATAGCCTAACAAAATAGTTGATAACGCGCCAAATTTATTGCAAGATTTTCTAAACGTTACCAGTAATTGCACTTGCTTATAACCATCAAGATCGTCATTACAAAGTGAACAAAATGTTACGCGTCGGAATCAGAGCAGTTCGTCAAAGTTTAAACGTAAGGAATTTTGCAAATGCACCAGCACAAGAACACGCGATATCGGCGACTTTCAAGGTTCAAGATCCTAAGGACTTTGATGAACGCGTCAAAAATTCTAAAGTGCCGGTGATCGTCGACTTTTTTGCGACGTGAGTCATAATAAATAATTGTATTATCAATGTCAGAAAATCTATACATTCTAAAACTAATTCCTTGCAATATAAACTAATCAGATTATGAAAATCATTCATCTTTCTATAGGTGGTGCAATCCATGCCGTATGTTGACTCCTCGTTTAGAATCAGTAATTGCAGAAAAACATGGAAAAGTACTTTTGGCTAAAGTTGACATCGATGAAAACAGTGATCTTGCTCTCGATTACGAAGTTAGTAATTCGTTTCTTTATATCGTTATGAATCGTTTATACCTTCCTTCGCATTATTTCTTACAAGTCATTTAACGTCCAATTTAGGTTGGCAGCGTTCCTGTCTTGATCGCGATGAAGGATGGGAAGGTCTTGGAAAGAATCGTTGGCTTACAAGATACGGATAAACTCAGACAATTTGTTAACAAATATGCAGAATAGTATAATTTAGTGTTACCTATAGTACATGCCTGTTATTTCTTTTGTAGCCCTGGCACATGTTATATATTTAAAGAAATATAGTACTTATCTACTTTTTAACTTGGACTGTCTATAGCTTTTTGAATACAAAGAAATTACAGTTAAGCTTTTGTGCAACTGCGACGACATACTTGTGCGGTTGTACGAAAGAAAGTTTTTTTATTTTTTTGTTTTACTTGTATCCATAATGTATACAGTCCAAGTAGAAATGTATAAGTGTACTAATTTTCTTTAATACAAATTTTCATTGCAAATAGTAGAGCTAGAATATATAATATATCTTTCAAAATTTCATAATTCTGGGTTGTATAAAAAAATCTCTGTATTTTATTTTACAAGAATTTTAAGTAAAATGGCGATGACCAAAGTGTTGTTAAATTATTAAATAAAAATTTTTGATTTGTAATATACGAGCCAACTTTATAGTATTCGCATGTATCTTATTTAAATTCACATGTAATCTCATGGACTGGAATATATTTAAAATTTATTTATGATGTAACTTATACAATTTTGTTTTTATATATGTTTAAGGAGACGGATATAACAGGAACATTTACAGCAATATGAGTTTAATATGTCATAAACATTTATCAATAATAACTTATATAAATTAGAATGCAAGTACTAATGACCGATCTAATTAGTCAATTAAAGTTTTATTTTACATATTTTAATTTTGTCATTTGCCTTGATATTATATATTTTCCATGATCATTGTTAAAATGGTACAAATGCAAGTACATAATTGTTCTGGTATTGTGAAAATCTTGAATGATTTTCAACCATTCGATTACTTGCCAATAGTTATAGTTCTTTTAAATTAACTCTTTATTTAACACGAGCTAAGAGTAATTATGTTTCGGTTGGTAATGCTTGCAGAAGTAATCTAGCTCTCTTATATGATACAGATTCTATGATTTCGTCCTTTTTTTCTACATTTTCCTCTGCAATCCGTACAACATCCATACCTTTCTTTAAAAGTTCTTCTCTAGCCATACCTTTACAACCTTCAAAGTATTCTAATACAATTGGGAATATTTCATCAGGGATCAAAGTGTCGTCGAGTAAGTTGTCTATTAACCATATTTGTCTAAACTTTTCAAATTTCCATTGACTCTTTGCATATTTCCACTAAAAGAGATATAAAAAAATACTATTGATATAATTGGACACTTCTTTGTGTTATCTGTTAATTTTAATATTTTTATACCTTTGTGACATAAGTAAGCGCTTTTTGAGTTGCCTCAGCTTTACTAGCTTCCCGCTTTTCTGCTACTCTCTGCTCAGCTCTCTCTCTTTTTAACTGACGATTTGAAGGCTTTTTAGCATTTTTTGTATTATCTTCAGAATCTTCGTTATCTAAATTTTTTGCATTTTCATTATGCTCGGTAGATGCGGTACTAAAAATATAAATTAAGTTAATGTTATTTTACAATGAACGGTATCATTATTTCTGTGACTTAAGCATACATTTTTTTACCTTCCACGTTTATGACGTTTAGATGTTTTATCTTCAGTCAATGTTTCAGTGTCGCTCAAATTTTTTTGCAAGATGTCAGTATCATCCGTTTCTCCAATTTTACTTTTTATTGCTTTATGATCTAGACCATTTTTTAGAATTTTATCACTAGATTTGCGTTTATATCCTTTTTGTTGTGTTCTTTCTAGACTTGCTTCATTAGATTCTCCTGTCTCATCGTCGCCATTGTTTATAATATTTGTATTAGAGCTTACTTGAGATTTCGTGTCTGTCAATGACAAGATATATCTAATAAGTAAATGTATTAAATATATTGATCATCTTTATTTACCTCCAATCAATTAATAACAAAACAGTTATTATTATTTTTATAATTAATGTTTTAAAATAACCATCAGCATACTGCTCTCCCCAAATTCTCTTAAACTTATACCATTTTAACCCAGGCGGCACTGATCTTCCGCAAATTTTTGATATTGAGTTATTAAGAAAATAATTGGAAGTTACACCTGTACAAATTCGTCAAGAATACTGTTTTACCTTCGGATTTACCCTTTCTGATTTTTGTACGCTTTCGTGATTTGGATTTCCTAACCTCAAAATCTGACGTATTCTCAGAACCCATAATACAGGAATAAAATAATAATGTTATATATGAATATGTTCAGCACAGGTTGCAAAACAGATAACACGAGTTCGTAATTATTTCAAAGTATAAATTAAAGAGTATATGCAGTATAAAATGTTAGTGCCATGCGGAGGTTCAAGATAGGTTGCCGCAACATGTGCGAACGACTCGTGTGTATGTGTGTAAATGCTGTAAATGGGTGGTCACATTGGCGCATGTGCATCGATTATTTTCTTTCTACTTTTATGTACGATCTGAGTAGGAAAAATATTAGTAATTAGGAATTCTACTAATTTTATGAATACATTTTACGTATGTATATATTACCATTTTTTTTACTATTAAAAAATGTATTTTATGTTAGTAAACAAGCATCTACAATTTGTAACATTTGTAGAACTTCTTGCGTCAGCGTTACGCGATAATTGCGTCGAAATAACAAACAACTCGGTTCTTGATTGCCGGAATTATAAAACATTATAAGGATGTTAGAACAACTTGTAAAGACAGGTCTTCGGATTCAACACAAAAGGGCTTTCTTGGCAAGGTAATATTGTATTTATTTTTATAATATATAGGTTATAAATATGTATGATAAAAAAGGTTTTTTGCAGACAAACTAATTTCTATAATGTACACTTCAAGAGTAGTAGGAATGCATCATCACAAGATCAAAAAGCAAATGATGATGATGATATGAACAAACCTCTCAAGTACTCTACATCACCAGCTGCGACTTGGCGTGCTGAGAAATCTCGTAATCCTTTGGCTGACAGACACCCACGTGAAAGTGATGTTATAACCATTAGTTTAGCAGTTTTTATGCTTTATTTTTTTGTTTTTAGAGAAGAGAATGATATTGATACTATTTTCGATATGGATTTAAAAGATCACCTTCCAAATTTAGATATGAAGGCAGTGTCTTATCCTAAATAACTTTAGATACCATAGCAATAATTGTCTGCATGTATTTATTTCTCTGATCAAAAAATATTTCTTTGATTCAGATCGATGTAAATAAATATTTATTTATTATTTGTATGTGTAAGTAATTAAAATACAGAATTGTAAACATTTTCTTCCTGTGTATTGCACTTTATATTAATTTTGGTTTGTTTGATTGGTTAATTGCATTATAATGGATATATTAATTTTCCCCACATTATACTGTTAAGTATCTCACCCCATTCGATGGATGGTTGACATGCTATAGTATCTATAATACATCTCTTCCATGTTTGATGCCAGGAAGATGTGACCATTGTCATCATTAATGTTATTGTCTTATTGTTTTCTGATTGTTGTGAATGTAGTTTAAAATAAATGCTACCTGAAATGGTATATTTATGTTTACGTTAATAATACACCTATTATATAAAAAGAAATGTGAATTGGTAATTACTTACTTTTGGTACAGTAAGAATTAAATAACCATTTAGAAAATGCATAAGCAGGTGTAATTTGAAGGTAAAATCTTAATCTGTCCAAAAGACCACTGAAGCCAGTTAATAGAAGTCTAAGCTAAATGATGTAAATATTAAGGTATTAGTAGTTGATAATAAGATTAATTAACAGTAAGAAAATTTCCTTATTTACCGTAGTAAAAACTGTATAATACACCCATGTTGTTGGTATAAGAAATAGGAGAATAGTAAATAACAAAGTTCCCACAAATAATTGATCTGGTTTATATTGACAAGAATCCACTCTTTCCCTCAAAGGATTTTTTTTCTTGCCCAAAAATAATCTAAATAAAGATGTCAGGGCATTTACTTGAATATTGAAGAGTCTGAAACATTTTCTGTAATTATTACCTCTTTTCAAAAATTAATACTAATGCCTATTGATGTATTGACACTTTCGTACCTTGCTGCATACACATAAATACAGTATGTGTGGAAGCTGATAAGAGCTAAAAGATCAGAGGCTATTGATATTTGAAAAGTAATACCAAGCCTTCCAAATAATAATAAAACTTCAAAAGCAAAGTCCATCACAGGTGTCATAAATATCAAAAATGTCCACCACAGATGTATGTGATACAGAAAAAATTTGCCAAGCATATTATTAAATGCATAATTTAATTTTAAGCCAGCTGGAGCACCCATTAACCAATGTATCAGACTTTTCAGTGATTCCACTACTTTCTGCAAATTTAATATAATATATATGATTTCCAAGGAACAAAGAATAGTAATTATGTATATAGCAATAATACTTGCCTCTGCATTAGTTAATAGTACTTGAGAAGGTGATGTATCATTAAAGTAATACAGTAATAATCGTAAAACCAGTATACCTAATAAAATATCTATAATTGTTGCAGTAATGTAATTGCCCACTTTCAAGGTAATTTTCCTTTTCTGGATAATATTTACCAAAGTCCATTTAGCATTTTCCAACCATCCATTTAGATGTAAGCCCAATGAAGAATATTTTAATACAGGTAGTAATTTATTTGTTATTTTGTGAAAAAGGAGAATGGGAAGCAAATATACATATGCATGATAGTACATAAACATCTCTTTTACAGAATGAAACTTGGATTCTATTGTAGTTGCATTTCTAATTTCTTTCATTTGTAATATTTTCATTAGCTCGTAAAAGTGATCATCGCATGTTTTAACAGCAAATAGTTCTGTTTCTTGTAATGCTAATTGATCATAAATTATTATGATTATAGAAGACGATGGTAGACAAATTTTTTGGTTATTACTAATAATATTTTCTAAGTGATAATAGTAATTGGTATTACACAATGAATTAACTCTAGAAAGTCTAATATCTATCCAGTCTATGCACTTTTTATCTACATAATTGGTAGTATAATTTGTACTGTAGTAATAACCCATCAGATTAACAGATTTATTTATTTCAATATCTGTTTCACATACACCAATAATATAATACTTTTTCACATCTCTAGACCTGTCATATATGATTTTTCCAAACATATACCCAGGTTTTTCAGTATAAAAAATTTGTGGAATAAAAACTATTAGTTTCATTGTATATACTTCAAATTATAATATTATATTAATACTTCAATGCAATTATGTAGAATATTTTTTACAAATTGGATAAATTCTGATGGCATACTTTTATTTTTATACAAAATCGAAAATTCATTTTCGTGACACTCAGGAGTCACGTTTTTTCACTATTTTTTCTATATGACATGCTATTGATAAACATACACAATCATTAGCGGTCACAATCACAATAAATATACTGTAAATGTTTGTTTTAGAGGTTATGACATCGACCCATTATATGCAGTGTATCAACCAATTATATTCTGTTTAAAAAAAGGACGAATGTTTATTGGTGGTTTTCTGTCATGCGCTTTGTACACCAGTCGTGTGGAATTGACCATCGTTACTATTGGGCTACGATTTGAATAATTACCGCCATCTACCAATATGCCATTTGGAAATTGGGCCAAAGAAAGAATTTGTATACAGATGACTATCTTTCTTATATCTTTGCTATTGGCTCTGGGAAATTCAAATATTTTACTGCGTTCGTTATTTTCAACATAACGCATTATCATTTTAGGATTATTCAATTCGTTGTTCAAATGGAATCAGAGTTAAGTATAGAAGATGCGCTCGCAAAACAATGTGAAATACTTGATCGGCTTCAACTAGAAACAATATTTATAAAGAGTAACGTATAAATTTATTATGCTAATTATATATATATTTATAACTTAATATAAGTTGTATTTATGGTATTTTAAATTTGAGCACAGGTAGAAATAATTTAACAGAAGATGTTCTGTTCATACAAGAATCCGCTATTAATCTCTCAAGTGGACTTTCTCTTCTAAAAAAGCAAATAGATCGATTAAAAGAAAATAATTCTTCTTGCCAGGTAAGAGAGAATATTTTGATACTTAATACTGTAACATGTCTATATATATATTATAAGCAAATCATATAAATTTATCTTTATATCATTGTAGAAATTATTGTCACTGTACCAAAAATTGAACGAAAAGATATTACATATGTATGAGAACATACCTGCAGAATTAGAAACAGCATATGTAAATATCGATGAGAATGAATCGATAGAAACAAATGGTGACAATGTTTCTCATCTTAATGGCTCTTCTCAACTACAAAGTACTAAAAAGGATAGACATAAAAATGCTGACTTCAGTTATGTATTGGACGATGAAGAATCTACCATAAAGGATTGTAAAAAAGCACTTTTTAACGAGCCAGACAATCCCAAACTATTGTTACTCACAAAAGAAGAGTTTAACAAAGTACCAAAGTATATGATTGGACGGTATTCTCTGCAAATGGTTAATAGTCTCGTTAATTCTATCAATCAGGTATTAAAAGCTAAGTACTCGCTTTTGTCCGCTGGAAAAGCAGCTGCTAGGAAGAAAGGTGAACTCGACCTGTATTTACATTATAAGAAGCAGGACATTATTTGCGAAAATAGTGGTAATTATCTTTTAACAAAAAATATACGCGTACAAAGCTTTCTTCATAAATATAACTAATGAAAGTAACATTGAATTTGAAATAAAATTTTGATTCCAGGTTGTAAATATTTTTTCACTGCTGAAGATTACGAAAAGTATATAAAGACTAAATTAGACAGAATAGCATTGAAGTTGATAATGGTGTTGCGTCACTGTAAACGAATACGTGAATACCGATTGAAAAAGGAATTATATTATATCGTTTTAAGCTAATCTTTTTATTCTCATTACTACGTCGTATGTTGTCATCGATACCTTCTTTGACTCTTTCGTTGCGACGAAGTCGAAGCAGGTATATTCAGTTACCATATAAACTGGACATCTACAGGCGCTATCGGTATATAACTATCGAAATTTCATAGCGCCTATAGGCGCCTGAAATAACGAAAGAGTTAAGTAGATTGCGTAAGTCTGTTAATGTAATTAGATATATGTTTATAATCACAGCTAATGAAACAAATAAAAAAAAAATATGACATAGAAGTTGGCGATATTCTTTTTAAAATGCCGAGGATAATATCGCGCGTTTAGCCAAAATCGATACTCGTATATACGAAGGAACAAGTAAGAGCGAGAGAGAGAGAGAAAGAGAGATTGGGCGCGTGCGCTTCCGATACTTTTGCTCAGCATCGCTAGTTTTCATCGCTTTCTGGTCCGTCTTCTTTGGAGTTACGAGAATACTACGTGAATACAAAGATACAAAGGTTTTGACGTTGAGTGAAATAAAAGAAAATGTCGAGTAGCAAGTGTGTGAAACAACCGCGTAAAGCGTACGCTAAGGAACAACATGAAATGAGCCACTCGGAGAAGTTGAAACTGATCGATGACGAGCTAAATTCGTTTTACAAGTAATTCATTCCATATGTTCATCTTCACGATGATGACTTTTTGATCACGCAACTCTCGCCAGACAAAATTAGAATCTCTCACCTCTGTTTATTTTTTTGCAGATATTGTCAGCAAGCTGGCTTCACCGAGGAAGAGATGGACATCATTTGCCAACCCGTGGTAGCGGCAATGCGCCGTTCATGGTTACAACTCGTTTTTCGTGGCACTTTGATACTCGTTGTTCTTGGTACCTTGGCCTGTCTCGCGGCACAACTCGATTTCGTTGGGACTCATTTCACCGCTCTCAGTCGTTTGTTATTGATCAAAGTATTACCAATTTGGAACTGGCAGCCTCTTTACTATGAGAACTGCATGATTAATAATCCCTTTTACAATGACTACACGATCACGGAAGAGGATTGTGTGGTAGGTAGAATTGCGGCTATCGTGCGTATGAATATTGTTTAAGAAATAGTAATTATATTTATATATATATACTATAAATTTGAAGACTTGCGAAGCTCTAGAAACGATTGACCGTTTATCGGACGTAAGATATCGCAGCCTCGTTGACAATTATCTCAGTCGGGATGCACCGGCGATCATCACCGACGCGATGGACACATGGGCGGTCATGAACACGGATTACTTCTGGTTCGATAATATAACTCATGTGAGTAAAACAACATTAGAATCGTAACTATCAGATCTTAGATTTGAAGATGAGACACTTGAATGATCGGAACCTGATTAGCTTTACTTGGAGAACGAACGCTTGATGGAGACGGTCCCTTGCGCTTTCACGTCTAATCTACGAACGGGTTCTTCGGATCTGGCAGCTTTTCTACGTCGAGTACACTCTCCGGAGGTTGCCAAGTGGTTCGTGCACTGGCAAAACTGTGACATCAATGCCGTGAAGGTACTGAGAAAATATTCCCAGAGGCCCTACTTCCTCTCGAGCACGGTTTCACCGGCACACTTCAACTGGGTTCTCATGTCTTCGGACTACAACAGCCCTAGCTATAAGAAGGTCGAACTAGATTCAGGGCTGATTGCATTGGCGCAGCTTCGTGGTGCCACGCAATTGCGATTAACGCCGATAAATCCGTGCAATAGTTCCTGTCCCGAACTGATCGCCGATTTGCAGCAGGGTGAAATGCGTAAGTAGTTGACACTAAGAAGGTCGACGATGGAATGACGAACGTCGCGTATTCTCTAACCTTTTGTTTTCTTCTTCTCACAGTCGTGTTTACAAACCTTATGTGGACCCTGGAGTATGCGCCGATGCGCGGATTGGATAACATCGCTATCCTCACGGAAACCGTTTGGGAGGAAGACACCTAAATCGTAAAAAATACTTGCAAGTAAATAATACATCGGTATCTTGCTCGAAGCTCCTTTTTACCTTTCTCCGCCCTTGATATAAACGATATATGCGTGCTAATAGGGCATTACCCACCGATCGTATATATTCGTTCGTTCCATTGATATGTATTTCAGTCCACAAAAAAAAGAACAAGAATAAACTATTATCGCTCTTTGACAACTCACACGTACGCTTCTTACTCGAGAGAAAATCCTTTCGTATCCATCGATAAATGAGATCGTTGAGAAGAGAAGAGAAAAGTCCTCGAGGAATAGCATAAGTAACAACAAACAAGATTTCTTTTTTATTAATTAATTGTTTATAATAACATTATGTTTTTGTTGAATTTTCTCGCTTATGTCGGTTTTTTTCTTTTTCGTTATTTCACGTGGACTAACAAGAAAAAAAATGGTTATGCACTGATTCATAGAAAAAAGAAAGCGCAAGGTTATTCAATGAGAAACGTAGCTGACGACTTGGCATGCTTAATCGACGCGATATTCGTTATATTAGAAGTCATCGTCATAGTGTATATTATCGGTTTGCACTACAACCCGCTCGTATAACATTGTTTCCTTTTCTTTCTTTCATACCCTATGTCGGTCTGTCTATTTGTCTGTTTTTTCTTGTCTCTGTCTGCCTCTCTCTCTCTCTCTCTCATCCTCTCTCCCACACTAGCATAATTATCACGCACGCGTGTCTTCTTCTTTCCTTCCTTGAGATTTTCTCACGACCCAAACGTTTAATAAGATCGTAGCACTGGTTACTTTTGTTGTCATACAAGTACGTTAAGTGAGGACCATTACACGTATGCTACCAACGTATAAGTATATAAGGATATCGATTTGTTAATCTAAACGGCGATATTCGGGGGGAAAAAGAGAACCGATAGAGTCTTTAGGAAAATGGGGGAAATATCGATTCGTCGCGTTTCCATCTACGATAATGCCATGGCCACGATAGGCAAGAAATACCTGAGCCCCCCCTGGTCGAACATGTACCATGCCCCTGTAACGATGATAAAACGTGTATGCATCGCGCGAGATGCGCGAAAGTGAATTTTGGAAAAAACGATCAACTAGGAGAACGCACTACGTACACATGTCTTTTTTTTTTTACGTTCAGTCTGCGCGCTTCGGTCGCTTTTTTTTCCTTCATGTATGTATGTATACGTATGTATGTCATGTATGTATATGTATAATTACTAACAATAAAATCGATGATTAGGTTCTTCTTCCGCTTCCTTCCGATCGTGGAACATCGCACACATCGCGCCAGTTTTATTGTTTCCGTTACTATTTTATTATCACTAGGAGATTTGGTCTGATCACGAAGACAAAAGACGTAGATCCTTTCGCGCGCTATCGTACGTACTATTAACGAGTAATGAGCGGTTTTAACTCTAAATACGTCGTCGTTTCTTAAACTAATCTCTAACATCTAACAATATTGAATAGAGATATCGTTCGATCGGTGATCTTTGTACCGTGAATACATGCACGATCCTCTTTACTTTGTACCCAATCGTTTCGGTCACTTTCATCTTGTTTCTTTTTTTTTAAATAAATTACAAATCTTGATAATTTGAAAATTGGCAGAAATTAAAAAACAAATACTCCAGACCACGAACGAAAGAGAACGACGAAAGAAATGGAAGATACGTTTAATACTTGTCACGTTGTACCGATTGGATACAGAGATCGGAGGAATACGTCGATCGATAGCAAATTCATCGTTTTTCAAAATCTATTTATGACGCCGGTGCACCTCGAATTTTCACGAGCACGACACTCGCTGTACCGATGATCTAAAGGTCTCTAATCCCGACGCGCGTACCGTCGTTTGAAAAAGTAGCGCTATCGTATCGATACTCGAAATGAAATATAACATACAAACGGTTAGAACTTTAAGTGGAAATGTTTCTCCGGCGCATTATTATAATCACGGCTCGTTAAATACCAACGGCTTTGAAACTTCGTATCAGTCTTTTTTTATAACATTGCCTGAATCAAGATCATAGATTTATATACGCTCTCACTATTATGTCTGATAAATCGTGTTTCATCGGGCCAATGAAAAGCACGAACGGAAATCGATATTACGATTATTTAGATATGCACGAACGAAAGACGAATAAACAACACGCACATACATTTAAACGGATCTTACATCTTAATTCTTTCGATAATTAATTATACGAAAGTAACGGCATTCATTGGCATCTTCGATCGATCCTTCTTCGATTATTATTGCCTAAAGATTTCGCTAACGCTCGGTCGACTAATTACTTTTGATTCAGGCATTCCTTCGTCGTTCGTTTCTTCTTACCGCGACTCGCGATACCAGATCGAACGCGAAGGATCGACCGAGCTAAAAGATTTTTTTTCCTTTTTCCAATCAGAGAGATCGATATGCACGATGATCGAGCGCAAGGTTCGATCGATCGTCCTCGATGAAGTTTCGTTTATTTAACGCGAGGAAAAATGATGTGTACGTGTATATGTATATAATATGTGTCTGTACCTACGATAACGCGTTGCATAGCTATCACGACTCGCGAATACGCTATGGAGGTGATCGTTGATACGCGTAAGCCTGATAAATCTAGATCCTTTGAAACACGTTGAAAATTTGTGCTCGTACTTTGTCTCGTTTCGATATCTCGCTTGACGCACGCCAATCTTCTTGCCCTCTTTTTTTTTGTGCACTTGTCTCTGACAATCTGATTAATGGAAAAACAGGTCAGGTGAGGGGTGGGAGGGGGTCGGGGGGAAACGAAAAATGAAAGGCAATCGAAAAGGTGAGTAAAGGGAAGAAAGAAAGCGGAAGAAACAAGAAGAAGACGCGTATGTACGAGTGACATCAGTCTTTCTTCCCGACCGGTAAACTTTTCCTTTCCTCGGCGACATTTCTATTCGCGTTTTCTCGTCGTGATACGTTTATCTCATTAAAATGTCTTCTTTAAGCGCGAGCTCGCTAAGGAATACTGCACTCGGAAATGCACGGCATAACAAATATGGATGGGTCTATTAATCGACTGACGATGATCGAATGAGAGAGAAAACGAGTAATGGGTGTAAGGATACTTTGTACAAAATACAATGCGAGTAGCGACGTAACAACACTTTGCAATAGTTAAATACAGTATGTATACGTATGTATATAAGGTGCGGTATTTAAAACCTTATACTCGAATAACTCTCCTCTTCCTCGAAGACGCGAAAAACGTTATCGAACAAAATCGTTTTGGTCCGTTGAAAAGTGTTTTAACGAAGTGAACGTGTCTTTTTCGAAACGCCATATCTATTCGTCTCTTTCGCGAGCATTTCCGTCGACTTTTTTGATTTCTTTTCTTTTTTCGTGAATATATATGTTTCTTGTTGTTTCTTTTTATCTCAAGAAAGAATCAATGTTAATCCCGAAAAAACGCGAGAGCCATTGCGAAAAGTCGACTCGTCGTTAACTCGAGCCCGATCGAGAAGAATTTAGTGGCAGCCGCGGATCGTCGTAAATCGTACTGCCGATATCCCGGTTATCCCTTCGCAGAACACATCTTTGGGATATTCGATTGGACGGTTTCGAAGTTGTATCGATGTTGCCGAAGAACATTCTCAATGTTTTTCGCAAATACGTGCTACGTACAACGTACGAGTACGCGACATTACATTTCTTTGGTAGTCCTCTCTGTGTCGATCTTACGAATCGAAAGAAACGAGAAATTAAAGACGAGACAGAGGTTTCGCGATAATCGCGTGACGATAAATGTGACATTTGGAAAAGGCCGTTCGCACCTCGAATTCCTTTCTTCAAATCAGGCAGCTTTTGTCCTTTAAACATTTTTGCGTATCGACGAAAGTATCGGAGTATATCGTCTTAAATGCCACGATCTGTATATTTATATATATATAGTGTTTTATATATATATATATATTTATTTATTTATTTATATATTTATATAATGCATACCCTACGATCTTTATTTCTTTCGTTTTCCTTTCAATCGAATTTTATTTCAAATAACGCCACTCAATGCATGTATAAACAACACAAAATCAGCCGACGTCGACCATCAGGTCGATGATATCGTCGTGACCTGATTGCTTGCTCGCTCGCTTGCTTGCCTTCCTCCGCGTGCTTATTATGTACGTGGGAGTACGCGTTTACAGCAAGATTTTGCGCGCACGGATTTCGTCGAAATAAATTTTTCGAATCTAACATACGCTCGGACGCGACAAGAAGAAGAAGAAGAAGAAGAAGAAGAAGAAGGTAAGTACGTATGGTCTTCCATTAAATCGATCGAAAAGCAGATGGGATGATTCTCTACGTTAATGATGGAATATCACGGTGGACTTTCGGGTTAAACGTAACAAACGTGCGAAATACGATAGGTGTGTATGTAAGTAGATAGATCGATAAGAAAAATATCGGTAAAGATCGGTCGGAGAGGATGGGATCGTTCTATCCTCGATAGAGGAGAAAATTATACAAGGGGATCGGATCTAGAGTCGAATTCTACGAAGAAAATTTCTCGAGGAAACGAACTTGTCATGTCTTTTTATTCGTTCGGCTATTTTGTAATCGGCTCTTGAAGTAAAGTTAAACGCTGTTTTTTTCCCTTTCTTTCTTTCTTATACGCGTGTCAGTTCGATCAACGAAATAACTAGCTGCAATATATGTATAGTGATTAAAGGATATGATCATCTTTTTTGTTTCAGGGTGAGATATTTGAAGGCACACCCACATTTCATTGTCCATCCTATTGGTAGATAAAATTTTTTATCGTTACTACGCATATTACCTACATGATAAAAGTTTTTTTAAGTTGTTCCATTACGTTCGCATACATGAACCTGTGTGCGCTCGTCCAAGTATTATTGTTACTAACATTTAATCAACTATTCTGCGAATAACCTGATTCTGTAATGCTTTTTTTCTTCTTTCCATCGCAACACGAGAAGGGTTAACAACGTTTATCCACATCTTTCTCTCTCTCTCTCTTTCTCTCTCACTCTCTTTCTCTCTCGTTCACTCTTTCTTTCTCTCGTGCGCGCTCTCTCTCTCTCTCTCTCTCGTTCTCTCTCTTTTTTCTCGTGTATGCGTGGACAAAAATGAAAGACATCTTCGATTCTCAACGAGGATTTGCATTATGTTAATTGTTACAAGGAAAAGCGAAAAAAAAGAGTTCGAAACGGAAAGAACTTCGAAAGGAGGTGGATCGTCCACACCGTTGGAAGGTACGGCAACAGGTACGAAAAACATGCAACACGCGTTGGTGATGTACTTTGGTCTGGACGCGATAACATTTTTATAATCGGCCAACATTTATGTATATTCGTTCGCGAATATATTACAATATTGAAGGAAATATACTTTTTTTCTCTAGATTGAATCTGCATTGCTCACGTACAATTGGAACATCAAGATAATACTCTCGTCGATTGTATTAGCACCTGCGAAGAAGTTCCAGCTTTCGCGTTAGAAGAATTAGAAGAGGATATTAAGATTTTTGAGGAACCTTACTATACGTCTTCCGGTTCGAAAATTCCCGTTTGTCGTTCTCGAAACACAAATGTATTCGCATAACATTTTCTTATTTTTTTCTTTTCTTTTCTTTTTTCTCTCTCTCTTTCTCTCTCTTATTCTTTTCGAGGAGATCTCGCACAGCTGCACGCCCGAGAACTCTGTTACTTTCACCGTTATCTTTTTGGTTTGTTTGTCGGGGAATCTTAAAAAAATTCTATCGAAGGTTTTCTTTCCCTTTTTTTTGTTTCTAATATCGGCCAAAGCCGGTCCTACGTCTATTCGACGTGAAACGATAGACGAGCGTTACGCTCTCTCCTTTTCGCACATTCTCTATCTTTTTCCGTCTTTCTCGAAAGATTGATTACGATCGATTACCTGCCTGTGTTTATATGCTTTTCGAGCGATTCTAGCAGCGATTGCGGTCGTAGCGATGGCAATGGCGGCGGTGGCGGCGGCGGCGATCAGCAGCAGCAGCAATGGCAGGACACATCGACGTCCGTCATCGTCGAAAGTAATCGAACGAGAATTGATCGTCGATATATATATATATGTGTGTGTATGTATATACTCCCTTTATATTTTCTATCTCCGTGAGACCTCCGTGAGATCTCCGTGAAACCCATTCGTCTCGCATACGGTACCATCGGTCGCGATAACGACAACAACGTTGCGCTAGAACGTCCTGAACGTCGCGGAGCTCGTTATCGATATGTCGGGATCCGCGCCAAAGTATCATAAGCGAAGGAAGAAAAAGAAAGGATTTTGTATTTCGAACGGCGCGGTACGGGCAATAGCTCACTTGCCTAAGCCGAATTTCATAAAGATAAGCTCTTTGCCCTTCGAGAGGATATCACCGCCGGCACTGGCACCCGCCATTTCGGTGAACTTTTGCATGAGATTCGGACCGGTACTCTGCTGCTGCTGTGGTTGCTGCTGCTGCTGCTGGGGTTGTTGTTGCTGGCCTTGCGTCGTGTTCGCCGTTGTTTTGACTTGGGGGGTCGGAAGGACAGTCGGTATACCCCTCATCGGCTTATTGCTAGCCTGCGAGCTCTGCATCGACGATCCTTGATTCTGTTGGCCATAACCTTGATTCTGTTGCTGCGCTTGCTGCTGCTGCTGCTGCTGCTGCTGTTGTTGCTGCTGCTGCGGCGTTTGCTGATACTGCTGTCCGGATTGCTGTCCGAAGGCCTGACCTTGCTGCGGGTATCCCTGATTTTGTTGCTGATAGTTCTGGTTCTGTTGATTCGGCTGCTGTTGATACGGTTGATTCTGCTGCTGCTGCTGACCCTGGTAGTCGAGCTGCTGCTGCTGCATATGTTGACCCGGTCCCTGCATGCCGCTTGGCACGTTACTACCAGCGGTCCGATTGCCCGCACCTCCCCTCCCCTTCCCCTGCAAACGAAACGTAAGTGCGTGCTACCATCCAAACGTGAAATTTTAACTACCGACTGCTCGATCGACGAATCGATACGTATAACGTATCTAACTAAATTTTATTAAGACGTTCGCCCTCTCATTTCTTTCCTCTCTTTTTAAACGTGATACCTACGAATCCTTTTGGCATAATCTTCTTTCCTAGTTAAATTCAATTTTATTTTAACGAACGGGGCAAAGGAGAAAGGGAAAATGGTGTTATGAATGTGAGATGTTACGTGATGATGTTAAAATGTCAAATTCGTTTCTTCCCACTCGGCTTCGTTGCAGCCGACGGACGTTCGTATATTGTATTCTGTTGAACACGTGTAAGCGTATGTTTATATTTGTATCATCATGCTACTGCAGCACATTCAGTAAAGCATAATAGCGACGCACAGAAGCCGCGATAAAAAAAAAGACAAAAAAAAAGAAATAAAATAAACGGACAGGCTACGAAAGTAAGAAACATACACGTTTTCTTTAATGCCGTGACGGAGGCTGCTGTTTGACGTACCGAAGATTAGTGCGACGACAGATCACATAAGTTGTGCGGCATGCTTACGCGTTATAAGCTATACCCGTTAAATTTCGATAGAATCGATCGAACGATCGCGCGAACGTAGACGGTGAGTAATCTTAAAGTCAGACGTGATCGAATCTTCATGATTCTTAACGGAAGAGACGCGAAAGAAATGTGAAAACATAGGAGAAACTTGATAGAGGAAAATGTAATCGGCTCATCGAGGAGACACGGCATGAAGCAGAAAGAGAGAGAGAGAGAGAGAGAGAGAGAGAGAGAGAGAGAGAGAGACGGAAAGTTTCGGAAGAGGAGGACACTCACCTGCTGTTGAAGGTGGGGTGGAAGGGGGCCTTGTTGATGGGCACCCATGACACCACCTCCGGAAGGCATGTGACTAGGCCCATGCTGATTAGACGTAGTTACGGTCGTATAGCTATGGTGATTCGCTTGTTGGTACGCTAGATGCGGTGGATTGTTTTGTTGTAGTTGATGTTGTTGGTTGTTCATTAGTGGTTGTTGTTGTTGTTGTTGTTGTTGTCTAGAGTCTAAGTGACAGACAGGGACAGACACAGGCACAATGCAGGCATCTAGCAACAGAGAAGAGAACAGAACCGTGTTGTCATTTATGGCGCATTTACCTCTTCTTTTTTAAGAGTTACAAACATCATCGCGTTTTTGGAGATCTCGCGACGGAATTATCGAGAAACCTATGAATTTATGCGAACGAACCTTCAGTCTCTTTCGATCGTTAGATTTAAGTTAAGGTTTCATTCGAATACGGAAATGAACAACTATCGTAGTTCACGGTTAGTCTCGACTAAAAGTCGAAGAATGTTTTACGAAACACTAAACTCAATGAACGTAAGCGAGATGGATTTTGATACGAACGATACGCGATCGTAAGTCGCTTCGCAAAATACGTTATATTTATAGATTTCTTTTTCGTTTAACACAGACGAATAGAAACGAATTTAAATGGCCAGCATGACAACACGACACGAACAACAATCATGTGACACGACGACCATCGACCAGTTCAGGCACACAAAGACAGACCATGTCGGTATATAGAGTAAACGCATTATTTTATAGTACATGATCGTGTTGTATAATCCGTTGATAAGTAAATAAAGTGTATACATAGTACGTTCGTATAATAGATAGAGAGAATAGGACAGATATGTAGAGAAGTACGGAGCCAAAAAACTCTCAGAGAGCGAAAAGAAAAAAAAAATATATATATATATATGTGTGTGTACAGTATACTTAAATAGAGAGAACACCGAAAGCAGCTTAGTGTTTTATTGCGTATAGATATCGCCGTGTGTATGACAGTCTATGTTTCCAAGACAATCGATCGATATAATTCAATCAAACGTACAAGTATAGTATAAGACCGAGTAAATTTCTTTGTATGACAAGCTACTACACTCTTCAAATTTGCAATCTAATCCTTATTGAGAGAGAGAGAGTGCGAAAGTGCGATTACAGTAAAGTACAACGAGACTCTCATGCTCCGAGGAAGAGCAACGGCATCGAGAGATAGTCTCAAGCTAAAGTTACTCGAATCTATCGTACGTAAGTATTACTACGATCACGATCACCGCTAGATTGCTCGACGAAATTCGTGTGACCCTTCTGCCTGTCGTCTTGCACATCTAGTTTCGTGTCTTGTGCTGCTTGCCGTTTTTCTACTTCAATTCATAGAAAGGTGCTTTTATTTAACGAGAGACCAATCAAAAGAGTTCTTTTTTTTGTTAATCATTCCATTAGATCGATCTTTCATCGTGACGAGACGTCGTAAATAAAGTTTCCTCTGGTTCTACGCGTACAGTGGTTGGTAGTAGTAGATCAGAGTAGATAAGATTTCGAATCGAGCGAAAGGAATCAATCGTGTCGCGACATATTGCGTCACAGAGAGTAACGTAATCAAAAGGAAGATCGTTTGGCAGAATGTTACCTTTACTACGACGGTGTCCACTCGGAGGAGGTTCTCGCGGTGGCGGTGGTGGCCCTCTTGCACCGGGCCCTTGACTCTGACCCGGTGGCCTTCTACCACCTTGCGTAGGCTGGCCCTGGCCAGGCGCCTCTGCGAGGAAATTACTTGGCACTAGACCGCGAACTCCGTTCAGTTCACCCATGTAAAATCCGTCCGAGTCCATTTCACCGTAAACATAAATTTCGTTACCAGCGTGGAACGTTAATTCGACTTGCTGCAAAGTTAAAGTGAAATCGAACGTTAAAAAAGACGGATATTTGATCAGAGAATTACTATCGAACAAAATTTAAACTACCGCGTCCGGATTAGGCGAGAGCTCCTGCGGATTGTAATCGTATATCGCTATCATCTTCTTCATAGGCATGTTTGCATAAATATCTCCCCATCTTTCATTTGACGCGGGACCTCGCCTACCGGGTTGTCCTTGACCACCTTGATTTTGATCTTTCAATTCTTCGACCATGTTGCGTGGTACGTATCCTCGTCTACCGCGACATTCGCCCCAATAGAAACCATCGGCATCCTTTTCACCGTATACCTAAAAAAAAAGACTTTTAGCATTAGAAATCCAATCACTTAGGGGACGAAAAAATTGTCTAAAGTAGAACACGGTTATATGTATTTTTTTTTTTCGTAAGATCGTCTTATCAAAGACCTTGATAGTATCTCCTTCCGAAAATTGTAATTCTTCCTCGCAAGCGTTAGGATTTGGTGACATAATGGTCGGATCATAATTGAACAACGCAATGAACCAACGTATCCTCTTATTCATTTGTTGAGCACCACCCGCTGGATGAACGTTACCAGTTTGAGGTTGATTCACTCTTCCACCGTACATCGGTCCTCTCATCCTCTGATTGCCTAAAGAATCGAGTCGAATGAAAGATAGACGATAAAGCAATCGACCGTAGAATGGTTCTTTTTTTACACACCTGTTTGATCGTAATAAGCATCCTGAGGTCTACCAGGTCCTCCCATTCTAGTTGATCTATGTGCTCCGGGTGGTCCTTGAGGACCCTGAGGACCGTATCTATGATGATGAGGTGACATTCCGCGACGGATTCGAGACGGATCGTCCTCTTCGCTGTAATTGGCTTCGCTAGCGGAATCCTTCGTGATTTCTGGAACATCTAAAGAGAATTAATATGGCAAACGACGAGAACAGGAGAAACAAAAACAGGAGAGAATTAGAGAAGAGAAAGATAGAGCGAAATTTTTTCTCACCCATTTGAGAGATGCTTTGTCCTGGGAATATTTCTTTGTCCGATAGGTTCTCGTCCGTTTCAATGATCACTTGACCATGCGCATCCACTCTGGTACTGTGTTTTTTCATGTGCGATGGAACAGGTGCGGCAGGATATCGTTGACCAACATTCATACGATGACGATTCGGATCGTCCTGTTGCACGATGCCGGAGGTTTGTTGTTGCTGTCCTTGATCGAGCATGTGCGGACGACCATGCTGCAAGTGCGTGCCCGTACCACCACGAAGAACGCTGCAAGGTATCGCCGTTGCGCAACTGTCTCCCGACTGACTCTCTCTACTCTTCGTTCTGACCGTGATGTGTTTCGGATTGAGGCCCATAAGTTTGTGTATGTCGACCAAAGCGTGATCACCGGTAGGACTATCAACGTCGGTGACTTTTTTTCCATCGGCATACACCGCGTAACCGGTGACGGCCGAACCGTTTAGGGCAACAGGCTGCCAGGTCACTAGCAAAGTGCCGTCCTGCGGTCCAGCCTCCACCTGTGATTGCGTCATACTGATATCAATTACTAACGTACGATCGAGAAGAAAATGAAATAAATCAAGGTGCGTTATTAACCTGGATATCGACCGGAGGATCTGGCAATCCTTTGGGCAATGTCTTGAAGTGGACGTGACAAGCCAGATTGTTGACTGCTTGAGCATTCTGGTCCTCGAAATGCGTAGCTCGCAAATTTTTCGCCTTTACCGTCACCCTGTAGATAGTCGAGGGTGCCAATCCAGTAATCGTGTGTCTATAAACTCCTGGCTTCACGGTTCTGACTTCGACGTTATTCACGCAAACCACGTGCTGATGATTACTATTACTCGGTAGCCATGATATCACAGCGCTGGTTGCTGTTACGTTAGATGCTTTTACGGCGGTTGGACCCAAAGCGACGTCTTTGCCGATCACCATTGTGCAAGCGGCATCGCGCGATGTTCTTCTTGAATGCGTGACAGACCGTACGCTTATTCTGTGTGGCTACATTGAAGAAGAAAGATTAATCGTATTACTCGCATGATCGCGAATCGGTTTACACAAATGTATTTTTTTTTTCATATATGTCAAATAAAATACTCATTTACGAACCCTAGTAGAATCGACTCCTTCGACCAACGCCCTCGTTCTTTCCGTAGCTTTGACGGTGACCTTTAGAACACCATCCACGTAGACATGATAGGATTCTAGTTGATGAGGATTTTCGGGAGCGGTCCACCCAATCAGGACACTTTTGTTGAGTTGTCGTTCGAGGGTAAGGTGCTGTGGCGCCGGAACTAGGTCCGAAAACAGGTAGACTTCTTCAGGAGGAAAAAGACAAGACAAGCCTAGCTGTAGCTAGAAACCTTTCACTATCTATCTCTTTAAACGAGCCTAAATCCAGCAAGTACTCAACATCTGTGCAATATTCAGGTACGGCTGCATCAACGTGACGAGTAACTTTGTGTGCCGGGTGAGCCGTTTCGAGTACCCTCGTGTTCAAATAAAGTATAATTTGTGCACTTTAAATAGTTTTTAGAATAGAACGTACTAAATCATTTTTTATGCCAAATATGCAAATTTAGCGCATTATTAAGCTTGCGTATCTATGTTTGAGCTATCGAATCGAGATCTAGGAAGCAAAGAGCGCGAGTTTTAAAGAAACGATCTAAAAGTGTAGAATATATTTACGCTTTGAGTATATTCTTTCTATCGTTGCGAACTGTACGATTAGATTACACGTCGAGAGTGATGTGGTGTGAAAATATTCTACTTTACATGTAAATACGCTGCAGTTACGGTGTCTACCTCGTAGTTAAATTACAAGCAAATTATCTTGTACGATTTGTCTCATGTAGTACGTTAGTATGCCTAATTATCATTTCATGCAGGTTTTCATGGTATAAGCCATAACGTATACAAACCTGGTGGTTCTTGCTCATCTTCTTCCGCGATATTGTCTAGTTCAGCATAGGCAGATAATTCAGCCTGTCGATTTCGGTTTCCCTCTTCTAACGCTGCTAATTCTAGGTCGATGTCCTGCAGGTAACACTAAAATAAAAAAGATTCTTTTTTTAACGATTGCTCGGTTATCAACACCGATCGAGATAATTATTCATTACCAACGACACACACATGCACGTCTACAGATGACAAGACATTTAAGAAGACACGTCACAAACATTTGTATCTATATTAAGAAATAAAGTTCGAAGAAACAAACTGCTTTAAATGCCTCCGGTTGTATATACACACGCGCGCGCGCACGCATACACAGGTATATACACATGAATCTCACATTGCTCACTTGTGGAATATTCGTTGATGCAGAATCGTCGACGTCTCTAAGGCCGAGGACAGCTTGATGGAACTCCAACAAATCTTCGCCAACTAACTTTTGTACAAAGTTCGCGGGCACGAGACCGCGTCTTCCGTCGAGGGTTTCCGCGTCAAGGAAACCATCCTCATCGGGTTGACCCCAGACAAGAAGATAATCACCACCCTGTACGGGTAACTCCGCTTCTGGATTCTCATTCGGCGAATGCTGAAAGGGCTCGTAAGTGAAGCGAGCTATGTAAACGTAACATCTACCCTTTCCAGGTATGTCCAGCATGTCGACTTGACCTTCAGGTACTATGTTTTCATTGGTCAATCTATCTAAAGGATTCGTAAGTATACTAGTAGGGATTTTTGGCATTTGTCTTGGACCGAGGAAGTGGTGGCCCGTTGTACCGGTCGCCGTCGGCGAACTAGCTCGCAAACTTTGTTGTATTTGTTGAATGATCGCTTGTTGCTGCAATTGATTGGCCTGCGATTGGGCGGAAAGTTGTTGCATCGCTTGTAAGGGATCTCCTATTGCTTGTAACAAGCTTCCCGATGTATTACCTGGAAATAGAATAAAACATCGTTGTTAAAACGACTGAAACTGTTAAGGTAGAGTGACGTTGAGATAAGGGCAACGTAAGAGTCTTACTTACCCGAGCTAACGCCCGAGGTGCCGAAAGCATTGGTCCCGACGGTAGAGTAAGTCGAGCCGCTTGTAGCGAAGGTGCTTTGAACGCTCGAGAAAGGAAGAACGGTTTGTGGAACGCTCGTGAGCGGGCCTAATGTGGAATGAAAAGATGCCGTCGAATACGGTGCCAATGTTGACAACGTCGTTTGCGTCATATTCGTCTGCGGCATCGAATAATTAAGATGCGACAGTTGAGCATTGAAAGAAGACGCGCCCGAACTGTATGTCCCATTGGGATGCGTTCCCATGGATAATTTTGGGTACGTCGTAGTCTGCGAACAATTTATAATGATAATCCATCCAACGACACGTGGATAAAAATGGATAAATCTTGGAAGCTTTTTTACCTGTTGAGTACCATGCTGACTGCCATTTAATTGATAATTTTGCGCAGTCTGAGCGGGCTGCGTATAATGAGGTATCACACTTTGATTCGTCGCTGTCAGGTACGAAGTCGAGCTCGGGTGCTGCTGCTGTTGTTGCTGTTGAAGCGGTTGCTGATAAGTTTGCGTATGTGGATAACTCTCTTGATACTGATTACTTGTAAAGTGAGTGTGCGCTTGTTGCTTTTGCTGCGGGGGCATGGTTCCCTGAGTATGAGAACTCGATAGATCCGTCTGTTGTTGTTGCTGCTGCTGCTGTTGCTGATATTGCTGGAGTTTTTGTTGAAAAGCAGGCTGCGACTGACTAGTAGAGAGTGACGGTGCTGGCGGTATTGGTTCGCTATAGTGATACGGTGGTCCGTTCGGCGTCAACGGTGGACAACCAGGCATCATTGGCGTCAGTGGCATGGGTGATCCTGCGTACTGCGTTAGGAACGTAAATAGATTGATATTTGGTGTTCTCGATATACGACTGGAACGTCGTACAAATACATATCTAAATCTGTTGCTTTGTCAGACAACGCGTGGACGGGTAAAGATGTAACAACGCGTACAAGTAAAGAAGGTTTCATTAGTAAGTGGTATTACTAGATGGAATTAGTCTACGTACATGACTCATTTGCGTGGGCATCCCCAGATTAAGAGCGTGCGGATGAGGAGGGTGCTGATGTTGGCCCAAATTAGGAAGGTTCTCCGAGCTAGATCGAAGAATACTTTGCGTGGCCGAAGGTTGCTGCGTGGTTATAGTTCCTCGAGTATGATCCAAATCGTGTAACATTCTGCCGGTACTAAATTAGATTTTTATCGTGTGCACTTGAATCGATTGTCAACGAAAGAAATGGGATCGCAGAAAGAAAGAGAAAACAATTACATACTTGACGTACGCATACCTGCTACTATCTTGCTCGATCTTCGCAATAATTCTATCGATTTCGGAACCGGCCGGAGGCCAGGAGGATGTTGGAATACCGGTGGATGTAACGTGACCGACCGGTGGCCCGCGACTTCGAGCCCTTCTCAAACTCGTCAGTTCCAGTGACAGCTCCTCGTGCTTAACCATCTGCAGTTCGGTTTTTTTCTCCAACTCTCGGATTTTCGACTGTAGAGCTTCGACCGATTCCGGGCCTTGGTATCGACCCGCTATCTTCTCGCGTAATTGATTCTGTGCCTCCGCATGTTGCCGTTCCAACTCCGTCCTCCGAGCTTCCGTCTCTCGCATTTGCTAAAGAAAATATATACATTGATCCTTATAACGTATTATTCCGATCGTATGTAACCTAATGGTATCCAAATGACGGTATAATATCACGACAGATCGTGCCACAATATTGTTGATCATCTTCAGATCGACATAACGTCGATAGACACGAAATGGACGAATAAACGGTTGCCTGAATCTTTATGTAACGTTACCATATCAGAGAACGTCCTAAAAGCGCGAAGGAGAAGAAGATAGTGGGAGGGGGGGGGAGAAGCGAGGGAAGAGAAGCTTTGGCTTGATTTCCGTCGAGTACAAGGCTGGACTCGTAACCGCTTTTAATAACCCGGAGCGACGTCTAGTTGGGAATGTGATGCAAAACGGGAATCGTTCGTGCGATGTTAATAATGGAAGAAGAAGGAGTAGGAGTAGGAGGATGAGGAGGAGGATGAGAAGGAGGATGCAGAGGAGGGGGAGGCTTTGTACTCGGTATGCCCGCGGCTAGACAACCGAACTTACGCGCGGCATAATCTCGGATGGCCGTACGACGGCGTCCGTTCGCGAGATCGTCCAATCTTAAGGAGGAAACCCTTTATCGCAACATTTTTTACGATCTCGTGATCTACTTTGTTACAATGATACGGTAGGTGTATTTATAGGTCTCGTGGCCTCGCTCTCTACCATTTTATCGTTCTATTCTACTATGTAGATATATATATATATGTATATATGTATATACATATATACATACATATATACCGCTCGAGAAAAGAAATGTACAAACCAATCGGCTGACCGATCAAAAAAAGAGAAAGAAGAGAATTACCTCGAGGATGGACTCGAGAACTGGGTCCTGCATGATCGTGGAGGTGGTAGCCCCGACAGCAGATCCGGTAGCCTGCAGCTGCGGAGCCTGAGGTGCCGTGGAAGCGCCACCTCCAACGCCACAGCACTGCAACATCCCTGAAGCCTGAGACCCTTGTCCGTCGTTATCACGGCTAGTCCCTATCGATCTAGCATGTATCTCTAGCTATCTTAATTAATTGCCGGCTTGCAGCAGCGTCTGGCACTATTCTCTACTCGCTGGCGGTTCCTTCGTGTATATATATATATTTTTTTTTTCGATATACGATTCCGAAAGGTGAGAACCAAAATCCCTCTCCCA